>JASDQU010504280.1:29621-57794 GCA_032191745.1 Picea mariana | reverse complement strand
CTTCTCGAGTATGTGTGAGAATCCTTGAAGAGGGTGGGCCAATAGTATCCTTCTCTTAGCACTTTGTGATTTGTTGTGTATCCTGAGAAATGACCACCATTTGGTCCATCATGCATGTCTTTTAGAACCTTATCAACTTCTTGTTTTTCAAGGCATCTGAGTAACACTCCGTCGTAATTATTTCTAAACAAGATTCCATGTAATAATTGATACTGTAAAGATTTCAACCACAATGCTCTTTTTTTCTTAGCATTGAGATGGTCTGGAGTGGTGCCATGTTGTAGATAATACTTAAGATCATTGTAACATGATCCTTCAATGGCTAGAACATATGGAACTTGTTGAGTATACATTATTTGTTTGTCTTGCCAACCATCCTCTTTGTGTTCTTCAACATCAGCGCCTTGTGTCACTAATTTACACAATCCTTGATCTTTCACAATGTTGGTTGTTTTAAATTCAAGGTCATACTCTTGTAGAGATGTCATCGAGTTTCCTCATCTTTCACCCAATTCCTTTTGAATGAGCAGATATTTCACTTCAGGGTGTGGGATGATGACTTTAGTGCAATTTTTTAGGATATATAATATGAACTGCTTGATTGTTGTATGGATAGAAAATGATTTGTTGTCTGCCAAAGGATAATTCAATTCAGCACCTTGTAACTGAGTGCTCATAAAAGCAACAGGGTATTCATTTCCTTGTTCATCCTTTTGTGTGAGTACTATTGCTTGTGAATGCTCAAATGAAAATGTATATAGCAGGAAATCTTTTGAAAAATCAGGACTTCGAAGAAATGGTGCATTGGCTATAACAGTTTTAATATTTTCAAATTATTCCTTTTCCAAAGGCATCCATTTTAATTTCACATCAATTTTAATCATCTTTTGTAAAGGTTTTACAATTTCATCAAAGACTGGAACGAATCTTCTAACGAAATTGATTCTGCCAAAAAAATATTGCATGAACCTCTTGTTGTGCGATGGATCAATTTGTAAAATGGATTTGGTTCTCTCTGGATCCACTGAAATCCCTTCTTTTGAAACAATGTGTCCCAATAAAATTCCTTTTGAAACAACGAATACAATTTTCTTGGGATTAAGAGAAATTATGTATTTTCTACAAGTTCGAAAATCTACTTGAGATGTTTTGGGTGGTCCTCTCTTTTTTTTTAATAAAATGTACCATCATCAAGGTAAACCACCACACTTTGACCAATTAATCCTTTGAAAGCAATGTCCATTTCCCTTTGAAAGGTAGCTTATGCGTTCATAAGACCAAAAGGCATTCTTTTGTGAGCATAAGTTCTCCATTTAGTTCAAAAAGTGGTCTTTAATCAGTCTAGTTCTGCCACAAGAACCTGGTTGTATCCTGAAAATCCATCTAGTAGGGAGAATAGTTGAGACCAAGAGACGAGTTGTAGGATTTGTTCCATTTGGGGAACTAGATAGTTATCTTTGTCAGAAGCGTGATTTAGATTTCTAAAATCTATGCACATTCTTATTTCTCCTGACTTTTTCCTTACGATAACCATATTAGATACCCAAGTCAAATGTCTTACCTTGAAAATTATCTAGGCATCTAACAACTTCTTGAGTTCCTTATGTATCATAGGTTCGAGAGTCAGGTGTATCTTTCTCAGTTTCTGTTGAAGCGGCTTGATCCCTTCTTTGATGGGAATCACATGTTGTATTATTCATGTATCATAAGTCTTCAAGTCATCATATGTCCATGAAAAAACATCTCGATACTTCTTGAATGATCCTGTGAATGTATGCTTTTCTGAGTTTTCAGACTTCTATGATTAGGGTTTATCGAAAGATCCACATTAACAGTTTTATATGTTCACGTCATGTGGTTAGGGTTTTCATAAGTTATCGGAAGATCCACAGTTATATGTCAACGTTTTGGATCCAATTGTTGGAAGAGCGAAGTAAGCTACACGAAGGGTTGACCCTCATTAAAATGAGCAAAACTTCAACTTGTCATTGTATAAGAGTGCTTCCCATAAGTCATGTAGTAAAAGGATTTTCTTTACAGTCCCAACAAATTTAATAAATTTGAAAAGAGTTCAATAAAATTTGTGGGCATAAAGTGTGTTCTATTAATCCACTTTCCTTAATGTTTTTAAGGGTTTTTACCAATTCTAAATCAACATATATCTTCTGACTCCAAAGGAATAACAACTCTTCTGACTCCAATCCTTAATCCTCATTATAAATGTTATGGCCTTGTCATTCATACAAGTTGGGGAGGTGCAAAAAATGAACTCATATAGTGGGGCAAGGAAGTGTTCACAGATCCTTTGATAATTTGTTCGTTATTTGTGATCCCAAAGCACTTTGCAATAAATATGGATAAAAACATCAGTGGGTAACCAACTCCATCCCATGTTCGGGTATTTTTGAGCGATGCACATTATGTCTAAAAGATAAGAATCCATATGGAAGTTGGGGAAGCTACCTGGTTGTGCTTGTGTAATAGCTGAAATCACATTTTTAAGATTCTCACACAATATGTCTTCCTAGTTAAATGAGGTTCCTACATCTGCACATAAATAAATTAATGGCATATATGAAAAAGGAAAGTGCATTGTGTCTAATTTCCCATACAACTTGCACAGCATCGCTACCATATACTTGTAGGATCTTCTTATATTGGTTGTGGGATATCAACTCTTGATCCAATATTTTAACTACTTATCTGCTTTATACCAGGTGGGGAAAAAATCCTTTGGTCTGAGCTCCAACTCGCTAACAAGCTGACCATCTATCTTTTTGTTTATGGCCTCAAGGTGATAACACTTGGCTAAATCATCAATCTTGAATGAAGCTATCATCTCCTTCCTTGCATTAAATATATACCTAGTATCTACATCTGCATTCTTCAAAATCCAAGAGATAGCATCTGCACAAAGGAATATTGTTGGATGTGTCACCGCCCTGAAAATTCTCGATTTTCTGATGTTCTTAAATACCTGGAGTTTATCTGGGTCCTCTACTTCTATAGAGAAGTTTGATTTTTTGAACATGTAATAGACTTCCCCCCATTTCAAAGTCTCTCCTTATTTGTCCAGAATTCTTAATGTATCATCGTATACGGTCCTAACACTTTATATATCTTCTATCTGTTGAGAGTTTCCAGATGGTTCAACTCCTGCTGGCTTCATTGCTACTTTATTTCATGGTGACATGTCTAAATCTGCATACAATATAAATTTGGAGCATGTTATTTATTTAAAAAGAATTAATAAAAATTATTCAAGACATGTTGTTCCTCGTATATGTCAAATATAAATTAATTGCCTAATGAGACTATAATTTTGAAAGACTTGGGCATTAACCTGATGAAACAAAACAATTTTAAATGAAAATCAGAGGTAAAAAGAGTAACTCCTCTGAGCAGTTCGAATGAGTTAATATTAACTCCACCGAGCAATTCGGAGGAGTTAATAGTAACTCCTCTGAGCAGTTCGGAGGAGTTAATATTAACTCTTCCTAGCAACATTCAGAAGATTCTCAACTAGTCTTGGGGTGTTCCGATGTTTCACAAATAACTACTTCAATCTACTCGGAGGAGTTCTTAGTAACTCTTCCAAGCAGATCGAAGGATTTAATAATAACTCTTCTGATCATATCGGAGAAGTTAGTAGTAACTTCTCTGATATGCTCAGAGAGTTACTAAAACAAGTTTTGGGAATTAGTTTCACGAAAATGAAGCCTAGCGAGGAATTTTTTCAACCAGCTTAAAGGAACAAGACGTGTGCTTAGGGTCTACTTAGTTTGAGGCGAGTTTAAATATAGGGGTGGGAAAAGGTTAAAAGGGATAATATGGTTCTGAAAATAATATGATTCCATAGCCATGAGCGCGTTGAGGATTACCATACAATTAGTGACAATTGTGTAGGGCCTAGAATTAATGAAGCAATGAATATCGATAGGTGACCTTTATGTGCTAGGGAAAAAATCAAAACCAAACCCTAACTTTAATTAACAAGATAGAGATGGATGGACTTATCAGTTAAGCGTTGCCATGTGTTGGGGAACGAAACGGGGTTTTGCTTGGACAGTGTTTAGCCTAGCTCTTCAGTGTCAAGTTGCGAGAAAGTGGTAAAATTATAATAGACTAAACTTTGTTTCACTTTATGTAGCCTTAGTTCAGTTACTATCATTTAATGAGGTAGGTTAGGTCGGAGACTTTAAAAACAACTTTGTCGATTTTGCTCGGAGGCTTTTAACACAACTTCACTGATGGGATTTGCTTTATCTGAGTGATTGGCAAGAACTCTTTTGAGCAGCTCATAAGAGTTGAAGGGAACTCCTATTAGCAGCTCGGAAGATTTGAAGGGAACTCCTCTGAGCAGCTCAAAATATTTGAAGGGAATTCCTCCGAGCAACTCGAAAGAGTTGAAATTAACTTTGCCAAAATAATTTTTTTAAACTTCAACTTTGAATAATTTCTCCTTTTCTTAAGTGAATCATGAGTTACCAGGACAAGCCTTTGATTGACCAAGGGGCTTATGAGATTTTTCTTTTGGCTTCAAAAATAATGAGGCTCCATTTTAGGGAAGTGTCCAAATAAAAGGTAAAATGGAGGGGTTGTAGTGCTAGTCACAACAAATGGTGACACACTGGGGGAAGCCTTGGGTCTCTGCAAAATGACGTCCATTCATAATTTTATAATGAAAGGAACTCCATCACACAAAATCATATAGGATTTTTCCATGAATTTCATATTGAAAAGATTGAGGTGAGTCAAAGAGGGTTGAGACCTATTCAAATTTAACAGATTTCTTTCAAACTTATATCAAACTTTATAATGAATGGCTGAAGGGAAGATGTAGGCAGTAAAGTAGAAACAAAACATCAAGAATGTTGAGAATACAAGTGTGATTATTTCTCTGGTGTTTCATCGCTACTAGTGAGCATCCATAGCCCTGACAAAATCAACCCGGTGTCACAAGCCTTGCTTTGCTACCAGCATCCATAGCCCCGGCGGAGATACTTATATGTCCCATGTGATCTAGAAAGCCTTTCCCAAAGCTTTTACCTTTTATAAAATTTGATTCTCTTTTATTTAGAGATACAGGTGGATGGGGGGAGTCCAGTTAACCTTTAAAGGCACTAGGGATGACACCTATGATGGTAAGATTTGCTAACTTGATTATAGATGAAGAAACTTCCTGAATCATGATTCCTAACCTACTACAAAAATCTCATCTAGACCATTTCGTTTAGCTCTTGTAATATAGCAATTTGTTGTTTAATGTAGTCTCTTGGCTCTATGTTTTCCCAGTGTCTCTTTGTATTGACAAGCTATGTTCCTATACCAGATCTCAACTTGTGATAGTGCGCAAAGGTTCTTCGTCTCTGGGGAGAGGAGTAGAATGGACATCATATTACATAGATATTTAGGCCCTCTGCACTGAATGTTCTATGTTTAAGCATGTGACTTGCTTCAGGTTGTGAGAACTCCAAAATCACAAGGGAATCCAACAAGAAAGACAATGTAAAACGATCAGATTGTATGTGTGTGAGATGGTTGTAAGCCTAAGTTTTGATGTTGTAATTCTCCCTTGAACAATAAGAAAACTGATTATTGTTGCTCTATGGATGTTTCCCTTCAGAAGGGTTTTACCATGTAAATCGATGTGTTCTTTGTGTGTGTGCGATTTCCATTGTCTCTATTTTGTTTTCCATCAAATTTGTTTGTGTTTATGTTTTCGTTGTGAAACAAGTGGTATCAGAGTTCTTCCAACACTCAGATCGCCCAAAATATCTCTTAAACTCGTGCAAATCTGCTCAGCTCGGCTCGCCTGCTAAGATACCACTTGTTGTGAAGCGAAACCATAAACACAAAGATTTTAATGGCAAGGCGTGTTGGAAGAGCTTGAACTATGTGTTGTATGCTGGAAGAGGATAGATTTGTTGTAGGGGGTGATAATGTTTTGCCTATCTCTCCCTAAGCCTTGCTGGAGGGGCAATAAAGGGTCTTAAACTTACGTAACTTGGATTCATGGAGATCATATCTCTCATAACCCTTAGAGAGGTGCAATAATTGGGTATCATCGCCCCTGAGTAGTTTAGAAGGTGAAATAAGAGCGATACTCCAGCTATCATCATGTCTTGCACCTGGCAGGAGGTGTGATAACATGTAATCATTTGTAATCACATTTTACAAAGGGGGCGATAACTTAGAAAATTATTTCTTCACCATCATGGAAACTCAAGGAAATTTTGACATGAGGTATGTTTATATATTATAATTTGTATGCATTATGCACAGAGGACTCTATTGAGCGCTCAACACACCCTAAAAAGCCTCATGAAATTCTATCACTTTTTGGGTACCACTTGTTTTCTTTTACTGTCTAAATTGAGTTCACTTCGGAGGATGGTTTATTTTGTTTTGTTTTCATGACTCTTATCAATCAAGTTGGGTTTGTTTGGACTTGTTAAATGAAACCTTGTGTCTAAAATAACTTGACATCCTAACTAAGAATCTACGGCTAACATTACGACCAACGTGTTTGTGTTTGGTGTCGACAAAATTCAAGCAGGTAAAGTGGCCACACAGTTACACTAATCGTCGATCGTCGATGCACCTTCGGCATCCGTAGAAGGCGGAGTTGGTTTGCGTGAGTTATTCACCACGAAGTTTCAAGAGATATTCAATCCCCATCAACGTCGGCAAATTACAGGAGGGATATGCATTGACAAAATCCATAAAGAAACCACTGATAGTCAATGACCGATGTGCTTGCTCGGGGTCGAGGAAATCTATAAGTGTTAAAACAATTGATTTTGTCTGTGATAAACATATCACCAATCATCGAACCCCGATACACTTTCAGCATCAGGAAATTTTCGAGAGAGTCAATCTGGGATCACTTGGGTAGGTTTATCCCTGATCATTGATCCTTGATACCTTTTGACGATGGGGATATAAGATCAGGTTTTAGAACGTTTAGATTAAGAAAAGTCATGATTTTGAATAACACGGGTAAATGAAGAGGTCGGTCTCGAGTGCCACGTGTCTTTGTCGCATAGGGTGTCATACATCCTAGTTTCGTCTCGAGTCATATTAAGGTTTCATATGCCCTAGTCACACCTCCAAGTTAGCCTTGCCATGCCAGCTCTGTACNATGAAAAGAGTTCAAAGAAGAAAATCGTCCCTCGACTCACCAGCTGGACTAGCGAAACGATGGTATGTTTTTAGCATAAGATACGATCAGATTCTAGCATTTAATAGACTAGTTAATGCTTCATCCCGCATATGTTTCTACCCCATGAGTCGATTTAACAACAACAATTTGAAATCATCGATAGGCCATGTTACAACTCGCGCTCGTGCCGTCAACCTATGATTGAATTTAATTTTAAATGTCTTTGAATATATGGAAGCAAATTTAATAGAACTACGGTCATAACCCGAATTCAATGGTTGATGCGACAAGGTAAGTTCATCCCTGTTTAAATATCTAGAACAAATTTGAAAATTTTCATTCTGTGCACAAATTCGAATTCCAGAGCATCTGAAGAAGAAAGAAAATGTATTGAGACTGTGTTGATTCTCATATTATCAAGACCAGGTTAAACAAGCAGCATAGGTATGTGTTCAATTTTGTCAATTCGGCGGTCGTGATTTGTTATATATACATTTGATTTCTTGCACAATCTATAACTATTTTCTAAGATGCAAGGAAAATGCCTCCGAGAAATTCAACCACTATATGCTCGTCGAGAGCACCCAAGCTAAAGGAAGCAGAAACAGGTGAAGGCTCTTCTCCTAGTACTGTGAGGCAGTTGGAGTACGCTCCCAGGGAAGAGTCAGTCATAAAAACCTCAACAAAGAAATATTTTGTTCAACCTCTAGTTTTCGGTGATACAGAAGCAAACACTGGATCCAAAGTAATTCTCCCACAGTGGGGAGACCTATTCAACAGAAACAGTCGGGAGGAGTACTTGGAACATATCCCACACAGTGACCCGGATGTAAGGCCACTTGATGACCATGTGTTCCCAAATATCCGACGGTCATATTTGCACATGGTACCCTGCAGAACCTCGATTTTCCCATGCATGGAGGTTTTGAAGTGGCTAATCGACCATACAGACACGCAGAAATGCTTAATCAACGATGATAATTGCGGGTGTGTTAGATTTTTCCTTCCGATAGAAGTCCATAAGTAATACAAACTCAGAGACCCAGAGGAGCGACCAAACATAGACTTCATGGTGAAGTTCTACGAATTCCAGGACACCAGCCAGTTGATGGCCTCATGGTGGAAGGAGGAAAAAAAGTTTACAAACCGAAGAAATTCATGGTATGGGACAGTTAACCTGAGGGATCCATACATCTACTTGATGGCTCTCATCTATCGACTATATGGAGAGAAGGACTACTCCAAGTTTTCATAAGCATGGATGCCCTTGGCATACACAGTGGCGATCTCTGGAAGTAGCTTCAACTGGGGAGCAATAATTTCCAAGCAATTGAGCATTTGTGTACAGCAGGTTCAGACATCAAAAGAAAGGGAAGCCCCCACTTTCCACATGGCCTCGTACCTGCTCGATGTGATCTATGCGAGAAATTTCTTCGTCGGCATGAATTTAAGATGGCATGTTGTGGAGCTTCCTGTTCACGTTATTTCAGCATACTATGGGAGAACATGTACAAAAAATCCTACGCACTCATTTGTGATGAATTCATCGCCCGTATTCATTTTATTGTATTTAAAAAGGAGTGCCCGAGACTATCCGCAGCAGCCAAGAAAATGGTAGTGAAGGTAGGCCACTGGTATTTAGATGAACACACAACCTATATCAGGGTGTTTGAGGCCACCGAAGCACCGCATATACTCCTTTATCACGTCCAAGACCGGCTCATTGTGCGATAAATCTCTTATCATACTATCCTGTAGGGCTATAGTGCCACGCTAGTCAAGGACAAGAAGCGGGCTTTCATACCCTATGGTTTCCATTTGGTGTTTTAGTTGGTAAAGGACACTGCTCAATACAAACAAGAAGGGTTGAGCCAACTTGAATTCAGGTTCTCGATAGATTGATTCCACAAGCACAACCCTAAAGGCCTGGTTCCCCAACATGATTCACAGGTATCCTCCTGTTGGCCATACGCGCATGACAAATTTGAAGATGAAATTTTCATAGAATGCGCTCAGGACTAGGTGAAGGTAGTACAGAGAATTTCCAACCCGAACATGACCAGGTTTAAGCCTATACAAATTGAATAAATCATCAGGCCAAAAAACTCTGAAGTTCCACCACCACAGATCAGATCACCAGGGGGAATTTCAACCCAGCCTGAGATAGAAAGGAGACCAGGTAGGACAAGTGTACCAAACCCCTTGTTTAACTTAATAACCATCTATGATGATGATGAGAGTTTGGAGGTGTCCCAGTTGACTCCAATGCAGATTACAGGAAAAAAGGAACCTAAGAAAGCATCTACCCCAGGTCCTGATGCTTCAATTCAAAACCTTCCGCAGAGCAACCATGAGGTCGAAAGTGTCTTAGACACTGAAATAATCAAATTTTTGGGAACCCCAATAGACAGCTCGAGGGATGAGCTAGGATCGGGTGGCCAGAAAGAGGAAATTCCACAGCAAGAAATCGGCACTTCAACATTCAATTACCAAGTAAGTATCGAACCTACCCCTAGTTCTTCAGTTTTGGTCGATACCTCACTAGTCGATGAGAAACAAATGGAGGTCAAGCCATCGGGACATATGGAAGAAGTGCAGGAACCCATCCTAGAACATATACACACAGTCGAGAGCCTAGGAAATACTCTAACCTGGGGAGAATAACAAATCCTCGAACCTGTTGATGAGGTCGTCGACATACTAGCAATCGCCTATGACAGGAAGAGAAAATCCATCATGAAGAGGACCACTAAGAAGAGGAGGCTCATGTTAGATAGCTTGATTCTCATCACTATGGAGGAGAATTTGCTCAGCATAGAGCATGCCAAGATGTCTGAGCTTATCAACATGGGGATGGATATCATGGATGCCACATTGGATAGATCAAGAAGAGATGAAAAGGATTTTGTCATTGCACTTAAGGAGTTGGAGCATATGCGTCATTTGGAAAAATACTATGAGGACTCCACACAGGCCACGATGTTTTTAATAAGTGAGTTCCAATATTCCTATGCCAAATTCATGAATGAACAACACCTTTTCACTACATGTATAGTTGATTCCCAAGAAGACACCTGTATGGCACTACCGACCTACAAGAACGTGGAAAGGTGGTATCAAAAAGCTCACCAAGCAGTATAAAGGATTGATTACATCAGTGCGGTTCAAAAGGGCCGAGACGCCGAAGAGCACGGAATTCGGTTGCTAAGGGATAGTAGCATCGATCGGATCAGGAAAGAAGCTAAATACTGGGTAAAAATGGCCTAGGAACCTCAGCGAGAGATTCAGGAGAAGTGGATCGGGCGCAAAAAGAGATGGGAAAAGATTAATCGGGAGATGAAAGGCATCGGCATCCCAGAATTTGGCTCACCTGAAGACTTTGTCGACCTGCATTACATAGTCAAGAAACATGTAGAACAAGACTTGACATGGACAACAAAGATAGCAAAGGTGGCAAGCATGGCGTCAAGTCAAGTACAACAGTTCATGGAGCATCAGATTAAGGCTCGATGGTTTATGTAGTGGCTGAATGTTAAAATAATTAAGTACAGAGAACGAACAGTAGAAGTGAAAGAAATCCTTTCATCCCCGATGGACCAGCATAGGTTCTTGTATGCCAACACATGCGAGGAACATTTCTTTAAATGGTCAGAATATGAGAAGAGTCATCCACTTCGGTAAAACTAGTCGATGATTCTTAGAGAACAGAGGGATTACAGCGCCACATGGGATATTTTGTTTCACTTAGCTTGCACTTATAATAGCTATTTTTAGTTAATGATTCATTATAAATAAGAGGATTGACCTTTTAGCAAAGGTTGGTGGTTTTGGAGCTCTAATTCCCTTTTTCTTGGAACCTAGGGTTTGGAGCAACTGCAAGCTAGGGTTTTCCATTCGTTTCCATAGCAGAGGACATCATGAGCACTAAAGGGGGGGTAAGGGTACCCCCTCATACAAACAAGTAGTGGTGGACACAGGGAAAGGGCCAAGAGGTGTAGTTTTCAAGACACCAATGACAGGCACCTCGGGATCAGATCCAGAAAAAGGTTAGGAAAGGAACCAGGGAAAAGTGAGTGCATGGAAGAAGATGCCAGAGAAACTTAGAGTGAGGCGCAAGACATAGGAAATCCCAATAGGATATAAGGGTGCAACCCGTGCAAACCCAAAATATTTGTTGGCACAGGGGCATACCCAGGGTTCAATGCTACAACAGTGCACCAACAAAACCCTAACTATCGGCCCTTTCAGCAACACTTGCGAAGCAGATGAAGTCTCACCTGAGGTACAGGCAAGGGTGGTTGTAGGACTCAGGTGTCTGCAACCTTATTTGGGACACAAATTTGTGATTATAACACTTAATAGAGCACTTATCACCATTATTTCATCATTATCTAACCAATATCTACTCTGTAGAGAAAACAGAGCATCATATCATTCACCTTAATCTAAGGTATATAAGCACTTAGCAAAGGAATTAGATTAGATCTAGCAGATTCAAGCACTAAGAAAGTTCACAGATGTCATATATAGCATCTAGATTCATCATAAGCACAAAGCATAAACAGATTTATCTATCTATATCAAATCACTTAGCATATAACACATAAACACATTAGAACATCGCACAGAGCAGAATAACATAGTATTTATGTGTTTCACCCCCACCTTGGGGCTACTTCCACCAAATATTCTTCTTTATTAGCTTCTTCAATGGGTTACATGCACAAAGCCTCAAAACCTTACTCTGCATAGGACAAAAGATCTGCGCAGCTTGCTAGATCCTTCTTCCTTACGTTACAGCACAAATCCCTCCACAGTCTCTTACAATGACTTGCACTTGGCTCTGCAAGTCTCACACAGTATGCAAGAAGCCTTACACTTCATCCCACTCTTAGCACTTAGCCAACTTGCATAACACTTGTGCATTATTCAACTACTTCTTGCATTGCCTAGCCTTCTATTTATACATACAAAATAGGCCTAAACATGGGTAAACCCATGGGTCGGCATCCCATTCTCATTACATATTCCCAAATCCCAAAAAGGACCCAAAAAGGGGTTGAGATCCCGCGATCTCTGCTTCGTCTTGCGCTCTATCTTCAACAAACTATTGAAGTCCCAAAATAGGTCAACTTGACCAAGGATCTCCCAAAATTTGGTCAAGGGCCAACAATCCCACAACACTCACCTGTGACTCGTCTCGAGTCACTCTAGTCTGACTAGTTCTGCTTCAAACACATCGAGTTGATTCAACTTGTTGTTGTGCTATGGCCTCCTTTTCATCGAACTCATGGATGACTGCATCATTAATAGGTCTCTCTAGACATTGTTCTGTTGTAGTGACAACCTGCTCTAACTCTGCTCCTTGGCCTTCTACCTATGTAAGCAATTTATAGGCCTTATCTTGCACAGGTTGGAGTTTCTGAGTTATCTCCATAACTCTGCTCTAGATAGTATGGATTTGTTGTTGTGCAGTGCGTTGCTCTTGGAAGCACTTCATTCTTTGCACAACTAATAGGGACTTCAGTTGCGCCTGTATCTTTTCGGCTTAGTACTTCGCCTCTTGGAGCTACAACTCCAGTGCTCTTAATTTTGGACTCTCAGCGAGTTGCTCATATGTCAGGGCACTGTGATCAGTGAGCTACTTATAGTCCAGGGTAAGAGCCTTGAGCTATTCAACTGCTCTCCTGGCAGTTTCTTCTCTTTGGTCCCTTACATCTTGTGGGGTCTCGGGTACTACGCGTAACTCCAAATATGCTATGTGTTGTTGTAGCTGTTGGATCACTTCCTCAAGTTGCACTACTTACTATGGAACTCACTCTTCAGCCTTTACTACTACGAATGTCACAGAGTGAAGTGCTATGTTGACCATTTCCTTTACTTCGATTTTCTCCGCGAGCAACTGTTCCTTTTCTTGTTGTAGATGGGATTTTTCCTAATCAAACTTCGCTTGGAGAGCAAGCTTTTCCTGTTCTACAGCACTACATTTCTCTTCTAGTACCCCTTGTACTTGTGTCAAAGCCTAGGTGGCTTGCGCTATTTCATCTTGCGCTCGTCGAAGATGAGCTTCGACTGTATCAGCTAGGCAGTGGAGTTGAGCTAGCTCATCTCCCAATTCTAGTTCCCCTGGCGCAGTGGAGACTGCGTGGATAGACTGTAGGGCCTAATGTACCCCTCGGAGTTCAGTCTCGATTCGATCATACATCTCCTCTTGCTTTTCTTCTTGTTTCTCTTCTATTTCCAGTGAAGCATCATTCAGGGCTACTACGAGGAAGCTGAATTCATCAGAGGTGAGGACGGTCTGCATCTTGGTCATGGTGGCCTTCTATTTCTTCCGGGAGGAAAGTTTCGGAGGTGAACATTTTCTCTTCTTCAGGGGATCAGCCTCATCACCCTGCTACTTTTCGACCTCTTTGTCATTTAACTCTTCACCATCGCCTCCTTGCTCTGGTGAGATGGAAGCAGTCTTCACAGATGCACTGTCTAAATCCTGAACCTCTTAAGTCTTCTTTGTCCTACTAGGTTCGGGTGTATCCTGCGCATTTTTTGGGTTGTCGATGTTAGATATCTCTGTAGGGTCTATTGGAATGAGGAGGTTCGTCCACCAGTCCTTGGTGATCTCCTCCAAGTCCTCCTTCATTAGCTTATAGTATGAATGAAGTTGTTGCTTGTGTTCGTCAACGCACGTTGTGATGTAAATAAAATGTCAGTCTGCGTTGAACTTCATCAAGGGCCTGAACCAGTGTAGAGTGTTCGGAGTGATGTGAGGCTTGGACTGTATGGTTTTCTTCAGCTAGTTGTAATAGGTATGAAAAACATCATTTGACTGCCAATGTTTATTCATATCACTTGAGTACCACAATGTACTGAACTTCGTGACCAATGGTTCGAAAGGCTCGATGTCTGGGAAGGTCACACCTTCCATCATCTCCCAGGCAATGAAAGCGATGAGGATCAATAGCTAGCTGAAATGAAATTCGTACCCTTGGTCCTGGGATTATTTACAGTTGAGTTCTAATTGGTTCACCAGTTACTTCGCCCAGTTCATCTGAAGCCCTTCTGTGCACTTCCATGTGAGTTCGACTACAAAACTAGTGACTTGGGTGGGTCGGTTTTTTCGTACTAACTTCCCTGTAATAAATTGGTAGGCAAGGCGCATTGTGCCACTCTGGATAGAGGCTACCTTGTAGCCTCACGTTCCCTTCTTGACATCACCATAAGTTTCCTTGATCTGTAGTGCTAGAGCACGATCCATGTCTTTCCTGGGGTAAAACTCTTGTGGATCAGGTCCTTGCATACTTAACCCCATGATTTGATTGATCAGCATCAGATCAATTGTTATACAGTAGTTTAGCCACATATAACCTCCATGGTAACAAGACAGCAGTAGCTTGAAACATGCATTTACCTCCTAATGTCGTCCGAAGTGAGGAATCTTCATGACATTGAGCAGGGTGGGCTGCGCGAGGTTATGGGTCAACGACTGGGGGATTATCTTCAAATTCTTACCCTTAGTTCAATTCGTGTATTTAAGTGGGGCGAGCATGTTGTAAACTTTTTGATATCCAAGGTTGAAGTCACTAAACTTCAATGTCGCAATCTTATCTTAGTCTACTCGAACTGCGCATATCCCCTTCGGGAGGTATGCAGTGACCAAAGCGTACTCAAAATATCTAGGTACGCTGTCTCAATTTAGATAGGTGAGTAAGATGGTCGGGATCAATTTAGCATTCGCTAGATCATCCCTGTGCTTGGTTCACTTTTCATTGGATGGTCAGGATGGTCTGACTCCGCGAGTAGTGGATGGAGAAGCTGGCAGTATTCTCGTAGACGATGCTTGTACACCTATAGACATCGACATGACACTCTCAGTCATGAGGTTGATCAGAAATTCTTCAACAATTTTCTCGGCAGCGCTCAACTCGTCAGACATACACACTCAAGGTTAATGATCTCAGGTTTGGGGGGTATCTTAGACATAGTAATGAGATAGAGAGCAAGAGCGCGATGATCATTGTATAAACTTGACTTAGTCTACGGGCTCAAATTCTCAATTGGAAAAAGTGTTCTCAATGCATGGCGCGACAGGATAAATAGGTAATTCGGGAATGGGTCGCTTGCAATGGGTTTGAAGCCTTCATTAACTCTATTATGTCCATTATGGTGCAGTCCCAACGGTCGGATGGCGAGTTGTCTATCCATAAATTTCTTTCTATCTATTCAGGGCGTTGGTCTAATGGTTATAATGGCCCCAACGGCTATATTACTTGTCTATGGAGAAGTGCCATGCGTCGTTGTTCTGATATCCCGACGACGCTCCAATTTTGCAATTTTTCCTTCTGCGACGTTCCCTTGGGAACCTTCTGTAACTTTTCAATCTTATCTCTCTTCTTAGTTAGCTTTCTATCCTTCTTCCCAGCGAGTTTCATCTTGGTGTGCCTTTTTCCATTTTGATCCTTAGCTTCTTTTGGCATAGTTATTTCGCGCTATTGAGATTATTTTTTAAGATTCAAGGGTAACCCTTCTTCTTCATCTAGAATAGGTTCTTCAATCTTCAGCGGTTCTTTTAGTGTTCTTGCAACTTCGACATTCGGGATTCTGGTGTTAAATGGCTTTGGTCTGTTCTTTTGTTCTTCAATCAAGTGTGTGATCCTTCTAGTCATGAATTCTTTTAATTCTTGCTTCTGTTGTTCTAAAACTTTCTCTTCTTCTTGCCTTCTGGCATGATATCTTTCAATCCAAGGTTTTCCTAGTAGCATGGTAAATGGGGCACTATTCTCAATAAATTTAATAATCTCAAAATCTTCCTCTGTCGAAGTTCCATTGGCATTCATAGGTATCTCGGTGAGATTTCCACATAGGTTTATCAACTTTCCTTTGAATAGTCCTATTCCTCCTAGTGAAGGAATCATAGCAGGCTTTTGTATAGCTTCCCATGTTCTCTCTGTCATGATATTCACCTGTGTTTCGTCATCCAAAACACAGTCAATGTCGAAGTCTCTTATTCTTGCTTCAAGGCATTTTTTTTTCTGTGAAGATCTCTGATAAGTTGACATGTCGGTGGTCATTCAGGGTTTATTTTATTTGCAGTAATATAGTCTTTGATTTTTTCTGGGATTCTGTCATAATCTTAGTTTTTGGATCTGCCTTAGGGTTTTCTTGTCTCATGTTCATTCCTTCAAGCTTAGCAATCATTCTAGGACAATCCAATACTTCATGGTTCATAGATTTACAACAAAGACAACTAGGTCTTCTCCTAGGGCATTCCTTAGCAAGATGCCCCGGTCTTCTGCAACTGTAACAGAGGGTTAATCATATCTTTCTTATAAATGATCCCTAGCCTTTCTTGTACTCCGCACTAGGATCATGGTAGCTAACCTGCAAAAAATTCTTTCTAGGATCCTGCATACACTTATTAGTCCAAACATTCCTTCTATGCATAGGTATAACATATTTTTCACTATTCTTATCAGATCTATTCATATCAAATCTTCTTTCATCTATTAATACCCTAGTTTTCAAGCTGGGACAGAATCTATTGAACACACCTAGATCCATACTTTTGAAACAAAAATTTCCACTAATCTTACTTCTACAGAGCACAAAGCTTTCAGATCTAGAACTTTTTTCACTATTCTTACCTTTATCATAGCACAGAGCTTTCATATCTTACCTCTTTTCTTTTAGATCAAACTTCTTTTTTTAGCATAGAGCTTTGTTAAACTAAGTAGATTACTACGCACTAGAGCAATATATCTACGCACAGAGCTTTCACAATTTCAGGTTGGATCTTTGCACAAAGCTTATTCTTCCTCAGTTCTTAGCAATCACAGTTTCAATTCCTGGCAACAGAACCATTTGTTAGCACGGAGGCAGACCCAGGGTTCAATGCTACAACAATGCACCAACAAAACCTTAACTACCAGCCCTTTTGGAAACACCTGCGAAGCAGATGAAGTCTCACCTGAGTTAGAGGCAGGGGTGGTTTCAAGACTCAGGTGTCTGCAACCTTAGTTGGGACACAGATCTGTGATTATAACACTTAATAGATCACATAGCATTGTTAGTTCATCATTATCTAACCAATATCTACTCCGCAAAGAAAACAGAGCATCGCAGCATTTGCCCTGATCTAAGGTATATAAGCACTTAGAAAAGGAATTAGATCAGATCTAGCATATTCAAGCACTAAGCAAGTTCACAGATGTCAGATCTAGCATCCAGATTCATCATAAGCACAAAGCATAAACAAATATCTATCTATATCAAAGCACTTAGCATATAACACATAAACACATCAGAACATCACACAGAGAAGAATAACACAGTATTTACGTGGTTCACCCCCACCCTGGGGCTACGCCCACCAACTCTTCTTCTTTATTATCTTCTTCAATGGGTTACATGCATAGAGCCTCAAAACCTTACTACGCATAGGACATAATATATGTGCAACTTACTAGATCCTTCTTCCTTGCGTTACAACACAAATCCCTCCACAGTATCTTACAATGAATTGCACTTGGATCTGCAAGTCTCACACAGTATGCACGAATACTTAGACTTCTTAATCACATAGATCCCACTCTTAGCACTTAGCCAACTTACACAACACTTGCACACTATTCAACTACTTCTTACATTGCCTAGCATTCTATTTATACATAAAAAATAGGCCTAAACATGGGTAAACCCATGGGATGACATCCCATTCCCGTTACATATTCCCAAATCCCAAAAAGGACCTAAAAAGGGGACAAGATTATGTGATCTCTGCTTCGTCTTGCGCTCCATCTTCAACAAGCTGTCGAAGTCCCAAAATAGGTCAACTTGACCAAGGATCTCCCAAAACTTATTCCAGGGCCAACAACAGCAATGATACCTGAGGTGATACTGGAGGATCCGCAAACACAACTCTATAGGGACCAGATGAAGATGCATGTGCTAATCTGTAAGTTCATGGGTTTGTGGCCCACAGAAAGAAAGCTGTGCAACTGGATTAAATATCATTGGAAGCCAGCTGGAGAAGTGGAGCTCCACCTGGGCTCGAAAGTCTTCTTCACAGCAGTTTTCATGAACCTGGAGGACAGGGATAGAGTCTTTGAGGGAATTCCATACTTCCATGCCTCAACAGGATTGTATATGCAGCCATGGAAGGAAAATTTCTCCCCAGAAAAAGAGACCTTCAAAAAGGTGTCGGTATGGCTGAGATTTTATTCCTTACGCTTAGACTATTGGTTTCCCTCTACTTTCGAAGAAATAGGAAACAAACTAGGGAAATATGTGAAGACCTCAGAAGCCACCCTAAAAGGGAGGTATACATCTTACGCAAGAATATGCATAAAGATGGATGTGTCCGGAGCACTCCCAGAAGCCATAAGTCTAGAATTCAAGGATGAGGAATGGATCCAAAACGTAGATTACAAACAGATCCCCTTCATATGTCAAAGATGCCATGAACATGGCCACATGATCAGAGAATTCCCTCTTAATAAAAAAAAGGAAGCGAAAAACCCCAAACCACGGCAGGATGAGGATGGGTTTATAAAACCGAACCCCAGAAGCAGAGAAAACAAAAAGCAGAGTAAAACTCCAGCAGGAAATAACCCGGAGACCTGGAATAAAACGGAAGGAAGGGACAAAACCAATAAAGGGAAGAATATGAAAAGGATTCGGAAAAATCTCAAGAAGTTAGAGAACAAGTAACAAATGAGCCCACCGATCAACCAAGTAACAAGAAGGAACAGGGGAGTTGCGCAACCCCCATGGATGGAGAAACCAGAGATGGCAACACCCCCATGCAAGAAGTAGAGGGATATGTGGAAATGACCCCGATCAAATTAGGCACAGAAGATCATGATCTTCGTGACTTGGTGGAAAAGGAAGGGATAGATCTCCCGAACATACTGAAGCAATGGAAAATATAGGGAGTAGACAATGTACCAACAAAGCAACTTGACCGCATTCAGTTCCTATTTCTCCTAAGGGAGGAAGCCAAATATAGAGGACTAAAGTGCACATGCAGGTATATAGGACACCTAGGATTCAAATTCGGTGAGGGACAACCACAGCTCTCACCCAAGTAGACGAGGAGGGAAAAAGGTAGGAAATCAAATAGCGTAGCCCTACAAGATCTTGGAGCGCTACTGATAAACTCGAGTAAGATCAAGAAACTCTTCCCCAACTCCCCCCCACATGTTTAAATGAAGGTTATAACTTGGAATATAAGAGGCCTAAACAGCCTGAGAAAGAAAATAATCCTTAGAAATAGACTAAAGCAGGAACAATCGGATCTCTGTTTCATTCAAGAGACAAAATGCACTACAGACAGAATGGAGGCAATCAGTAAACAACAATGGTGCAAGTACAAGATGGTGGCTATCGAAGGCCACAAAATGGCAGAAGGTATTCTCACCTTGTGGAACCCACAAGTACTGAGCCTAATAGCAGCCGAAGCAACCAGGAACACCTTTATGGTTCGCATGCAAATCATTGGAAACACAGAGGTGATCCTATGCACTAATGTGTATGGGCCCCAGGTATCATAGGAAAAGAGAAGAATGATATGAGACCTAGAAGACCTTAAAACCTGATCCAACAACCTCCAATGGATCCTGGTAGGGGACTTCAACATCATCACGTCACTTGCAGAGAAAAAAGGAGGAACAAGAAGATTGGATAGGGATGTGGAAGAATTCTCAAAGTTCATAGACACAGCGGAGATGGTATACCTCAAAACTAATAATGTCCAGTTCACTTGG
Organism: Picea mariana; assembly: GCA_032191745.1. Lineage (NCBI taxonomy): Eukaryota > Viridiplantae > Streptophyta > Pinopsida > Pinales > Pinaceae > Picea > Picea mariana. Next base: position 37,868 of record JASDQU010504280.1, on the reverse strand, counting down.
AACAATAAACGGATGAACCAGTATCAGGTAGCAATAAGATTCGACAGATTCCTAGTATCGGAGTAAATCATTATGCATGGGATAACCTTAGATTGCAACATCCTTCCCTGGGGAGTATTTGATCACTGGCTAGTGCAATTGGAAGCAGGTTTTTGAACCACACCAAAGAACAGACCCTTCAAATTTGAGAAATTCTAGATTGAACACCTGACTTTCAAGGACAGAATCAAACAGTGGTGGAGGTAGGAGCAACCAGAGCAAGGGAAAAGGATGTTCAAACTCTATAAGAAACTAAAGTACATCAAATATAAGCTCAAGGAGTGGAACAAGGACACTTTTGGGAATATAAACCAAGAGAAAAACAACATAGAAGAAAAAATGAAAAAACTCCAGGAAACCTGCATCTCGGAGGGCTATACAGAGGATTGGAAAAAGGAAGAGATCCAGATGACCCAGGAATGGGAATCTCGATGCCAGTAGGAAGAAACACTTTGGCAACAAAAGTATCGTATCAAATGGCTAAGGGAAGGAGAGCAGAACACCAAGTTTTTTCACAGAACAACCATGGACAGAAGAGCCCATTACAAAATACTGAAGATAAAGGACCATGATGGAATAGAGCAAGAGTCACATAAGTAGATCGAAACTACTCTAGTAAACCACTTCCACAGGATAGCCCAAGAACCCAACCAAGACAGAACGGAGGCCATACAAAGGATAATCCATCATATCCCCTGCCTGGTCACTGAGGAACAAAATAACAACCTAAACAAACCCATTGTTGAGAAGGAAATTGACCAAGCACTCCAGGAAATGCCCAATGGGAAAGCCCCATGTCCAGATGGCTTCACAGTGGAGTTCTTCAAAGCCTGCTCAAAAATTGTCAAACACGACGTTTATAAGGTAGTGGAAGACTCTAGAAGGGCAGCCTCCATTCTAAAAGCACTAAATGCTACAATGATTACACTAATCCCCAAATAAAATGAAGCCAAAACCCCTAATCACTATAGACCTATAGCGTTGTGCAATGTGGTTTATAAGATAATCTCCAAAGTTATAGAAAATAGATTGAAATCCATCCTACCCACACTGGTCTCACAAGAACGGGCAAGCTTTATGGAAGGAAGACAAATAATGGACAATATCATCCATGCCCATGAGCTTATCCACACCTTGAAGCTTCAGAAGAGAGGGGGAATGATAATACAACTAGACCTAGCAAAAGCTTATGACAAAATTAGTTGGCACTATATGGTCAAGACTCTGGAAGCCTTTGGTTTCACCCAACACTGGATCAGCTGGATAGTCAGCCTAGTATCCACAACAAGCTACTCACTACTAATAAATTTATCCCCTGCCAAACCTTTTTGGCCCATGAGAGGCATTAAACAAGGAGACCCGTTGTCCCCCTTCCTGTTCATTCTGATGATGGAAGGTCTTAGTCGTAGCATCAAAAGCGCAACTGCAACAGGTGAAATAACAGGTATCAAACCTTTCGAAAATTTCCCTACTTCCACACACCAATAGTTCATGGATGACACCTTACTTCATGGCATACCCACGGTCAAGGATGCAAAAGCATACAAATGAATCCTAGAAAATTTTGGGGAAGCCTTGGGTGCAGAGATCAACCATTCCAAATCTATGATCTTCTTCTTCAATACCAACCTCACAGTCCAAAGGAATTTGGCCAACATTTTGGGCTTTGAACGCAAAGAACTCCCAACTAAGTTTATGGGCATTCCCCTGACATAAAAAGCTTACAAAATGTCAACCTGGGAAGGAATAATAAACAAGTTACAGGAGCGGGTGAAAAATTGGACCTACAGAACCCTCAACCTAGTCGGAAGACTTATTCTGACCAAGTCAGTTTTGCAAGAAATTCCAGCCTTTATGATGTCTGTTTTCCCAACCCCCCAGGGGATACTACAAAAAATAAGAACCATCCAAAGGTATTTCCTGTGTCGAGGAGCAGAAACAAAGAAAAAATGGGCCCTGATGGCTTGGGATAAGGTCTATAAACCAAAAAGAAAAGGAGGCTTGGGGCTACAAGACCTGCAAGTGACCAATGACGCCTACAGGGCAAAACTTTGGTGGCGTTGGGTCAAAGAAACTACTACACCATGGGTAAACCTATGGAAGGAAAAGTCTACCCTGGACATATGCGACCAGGACAAAATCCTCTTCAGAGGCACCAGGGAAGGTTCAGCCATCTGGAACCTAGCCTGGTGCAACAAAGCCTAGATTCAGACACATAGCTTTTGGGAAATAAGGAATGGCAGAATAGCCAGATTCTGGGAGGATGCCTGGCAATAGGAACCTAGAATGGAGAACCTAGTTAGGGAGGAACTCCAACAGAAGTTGATCGTGCAAGGTAAAACCAAAGTCTACCATTACTGGAAACAATAAATAGATCGCAACAAATGAATAATTTGGGACACTCTCACTCCACAGAATAGAGACCAAACCACAACAACAGTAAAATAAGTGGAGGAGGAATTGGGGAGATGAAAAATAGCAGTCACAGAAGAAAATGACCAGCTGAGATGGGGACAAAAAGATGGCGGGGAATTCAATCTAAAAGAAGTCTGACACTATATCGTGGACCAGTATCAAGAAGACTCGATGCAACAATGGGATAAGATTTGGAACAGGCCCCATTGGAAAAAAATAAAAATTTTCCAATGGTTAATACTCCACAACCGAATTTTAACTTGGGAAAACCTAAGGAAAAGGGGATTCATAGGTCCTTCCAGATGCCACCTCTGTTACGCCAAGGAAGAAACAACGAACCATCTCCTTGACGAATGTACCTACACATCATAAATCTAGGACTGGGTGGCAGGTATCTTCCGACAGTCCAATAGGATCCAAGGTAACATCTCCGCAATTATCAACATCTGGAAAGTGAACTACAGTGTAAACGAAGAGGTGAATCTCTGTTGGACCCTCATCCTAGGAATGATCATATGGGAAATATGGAAGGAAAGGAATCAGCGCATCTTCAGGAACCAAAGATGGTCGGAAGGGAAGATCAAGGAAACAATAATCTCCATGACAAGAGAAACGGTATAGAGCTGCAACTGCCAGACAGGAAGAGCGCAAATCATAGACCAGGACTCCCGAATCCTAGAAGCCTTCCACCTGAAAGACGGACGCAACCCTAATAAGTTAAGTCAGCCACCACAACTCCAAGTAGGTGAGCGCAACTGGAAACCACCACCAGTAGGCTCCCTCAAGCTAAATTTCGACGGGGTGTCAAAAGGTAATCCAGGACGGACAGGAATGGGAGGAGTAATCAGGTACAGTAAAGGAAATATCATCTGGTTGTACGTTGGGAGTCTAGGAAACTCTACCAACAACGCCGTGGAATTCGGAGCCCTGGAGACTGGCCTCAAGATTCTAAGACGGGAAGGGATGAAAAACGCCATAGTGGAAGGATATTCCACGTTGTTTATCAACACAGTAAGGAGACTCCAACACAGTACCAAAGTCGGAAAAATTTAGAGGCACTGGCGCTTGTCACATTCCCTGCAAAAAATTCAGGAGCACTTAGATATGGGGATCACAGTGGAGGTACAACACCACGTTCCTGTCAATAGGAAGAAGTACAGGGGTTGCCCATGGGAAAATAGAAAATATAATCAGCAGGTGACAAAGGACAAAGAACAAAAATGATTTCCATGGCCCAGTATGGTTACACCTCACCCAAGTACAGATACGGGGAGCGGTAAAGATTTTCGTACAACATGAAGGGAAAATGATTGGCATAGGGATTACAGTAGAGCTACCAAAAACACACACTCTGAAACAGTGAAAAAGGATCAGAAGGTACACCTTTATGAGTGGCCCATGATTGTCAGGATGAGGCCGCAGCCGGGGAGATCCCATAAAAGAAGAAACACAAGGAATAACCACAGACTAGAGAGAAGCAATTACAAAGGCCATCTCACTTACCAGAAAGGGGCGAATAGGAACAGGAGAAGAACCCCAAGAAAAAACCACCAAAAACAAGATGAGATGGTACGAATGAAGAAAACCCATAGTAAGAGAGGTCCCTAGGGGAAAGAACCTCTTCCAAGCACCCGGAGGATTACAAGGATGGAGCAAGCAGCCATAGAAACCAAGGGTACCTTTCTCACACAGGTCGATCCAAAGGGAAAAGAAATCATCAACATGTGGGAGAAAGAAATCAACACCACACGCAAGGGCAAAGCGTGGATGGAACTAATTCAGGAAGTGGACGGGATAAGGGACCCAGGGGCCACACAACCCAAAACAACCCTCTACCACAAAATGGTGGAGGAGGCCTGGCGAACAAAAATGTTGATAGGCAAGATGAGCATTGACCAGAAAGAGACCATCAGGGACGCATTCAGAGACCACAAGAAGGTGCTCACAGAAATTATGAGTCGACTCAGTAACCTCGAGGCCAGTGCAAAAAGACTAGCTGAGGACCAAAGGAGCCAGAAGGAAAAAATGGAACGAATGGCAGGCCAATTCCACCTTTACATACGCTATGTCCACCACATGGACATCACTCCAGCAGACCAGAACAGAACACTAGCTTGTATCAGAAAGATGTGCACGGTGGAGTAGAGGAAGGAGAACGAGGCTAGAAACGATGGAGACGAAGAGCATCCCATCATCTTGGACTAGAACAGGATCAGCCCCTGGTCAAGTTGTATTCAGTGTAGGAGCTACCCCTTTTTTATGGTTATGTCTTTTGTATATGTTACAGTTCAGTTTATCAAACTGGTCTTCGGAGGACTGGGTTGGTTTCCCATTGTGGCAGCCCAACCCTCCCCCTGCTATCTTAGACAGTGCAACTCCGGGATCCCTGATTTGGTTTCCTTTTTTTCAAATCAAGGGACTCCCCGTTTCTTTTTTGTATCATAACTTCTCTCAATAATACAGGAATTCACACTCACTTACAAAAAAAAGGTTGGTGGTTTTGGGAAAGACCCTCATTTTTGGAATTGTAAAGAACTATTTTTGAACTACCTTAATTGAGAAGTCATGTTTAGGACCGGAGACAAATTTTTGTTTTTTATCATATGCGTTGTGTGATTGGATTGAGGAGGAATTACTTCTAACCTTATTTCATTAATGGATGTTGTAACGAGTAAGAGTTTCTTAATCTATTGATAAGTTAGTTGTTTCAATATTTTTTGTAGTTTTGTCTCTAATGATGAAAGCAAATCGTTGTGTTAATGTGTGATTAATGCTAGAGCTAAGGAAACTATTTTTCTTGCCATCATCTTATTGCATGCATGTTTTCTTATGATAATTGTATCTCAGTCAATAATTGAAATACAAACAAGTTAATGTATTAGTATTAGGCTTGTCACATGTGTGAATATCTTTGTCTGCATGCTTGAGCACAAAGGTTATCCCAAGCTCAGCCTTCTTTGGTAATTAAGAACCCCCTTTACCAGCTTGTTTATACCAGCACACATATTTTGATCAGACCCATGTAATAAAAGAAAATACAAAAAGAGAATGTTTAAACTGAATGAGGAACTTCCATAAGAAGATATCATGTCAATCACTACGTAAATCCCATCGATAAATTGGCCAGATCGAAAGATCTGGAGAACCATTCCACCAACAAAATCTATAGAGTCTAATTGGGCCTCTGTGGTGGGTTTGGTTCTTGTTGTTGAGTTAAAGAGATTTAGGACACCTCAACAGAATTGGCGCTAGAAGGAGTGCTCGTGAATGAATGGCTAACAACATTTATGATATAATATTCAATATATCCTGCAGATTCAAAAGAACTTGCATGCATGGCTAGTCATTCTCAAGACATCCCACATAAAATAAGTAATCTTGAAATGGGTAACTCACCCTAGCAGGAGGAAGATCATATATTCCCTGAAATACCTTACGCTCTTCCCCGCAAGGAGTTGAACCAGTTCAAAAGAATCACAAGAGCTTACGCCTAGCAAATTGGATCATTACCCTTAGCTTTTTTACTTCCTCGTAGAAAAGAAGTAAGCAGACCAGTGGTCGACACCCCCAACCAGGTTTTTGTTCACACAATAGAAGACCTGATAGATTTTTCCCTCACCGAGATCGAACATCTCCTTAATCTAATCCCCAAAACACCAGCTGGTAAATACTCTTAGCCCGACGATTTTGAATTTGATGAGGAAGGGTTTAACTTGGATCACTGAGCTTTGGAGTAAGACGACATGGAGGATAACAATGATCATAATGAGGAAATGGGAAACCCACCTTAAAATAATCAACCTTGGTTGGCCAGAGATGGTCTAGCAATCCCCGGACAGGTACATAACCTCCCTCAACATCAAGAGAAGTTACTCCCCAAATTCAACCCTAAAACCTCTGGATTGCCTTAAGACCATATTAAAAAGTGCATACTAGCAATTAGATTGATGAATGTCCAACATGAAGACGTAGTATGCAGGATTTTTCCCTATACCTTTGATAATTCAGCCTCCACATGGTATTTTAACTTTCCTGTAGGGTCCATAACTAGTTGGACGAAGTTTCAAAAAGAGTTTTTAGACAAATTTGCAGAAGAAACCACTACATGAGATTTAATGGTTGAATTGTTTGCCGCCACCATAAGTTAAAAAGAAAAGGTTAAAGACTTCAATCAATGATTTACCACTATCCTGAACAAATTTCAACCCGAAGCTAAACCCACTCAGGAGTTGCAAATTGAGGTATATGTTAATGCTCTCCCTGCTTTTATTTCCATGTTTGTAAAAAGGGTTGCCAAACATACCCTAGCTGAAAATTTCGAGGAAGCCAAAACAATAGAATTCCAAATGAAGGGATGTAAAGAGGGCCAAGTCTCACTATTTAAGAAGGAAGCTCAACCTCCACCCAGGAGACAACTCTTGTTGACTAGACCCCCGGGAAAACAAATAGAACAAGGTCTCGAAAAGGGAAGTGGAGACATAGAAGACCTACAACGGATGATAAAGAAATTGTCAAATGAAATTGTAGACATGAAAAGAAATGCAAGAGAAGGAAACCAAGGCCAAAGGTCTTATAAACCCTTTTTTAAGAGAAACCCATTGTTCAAAGCAATTGAACCTCCCCCAACCAACTTAAACATAGACCTGTGCAATGTAGCATCCGACTCTTTTTGTATGTATCATCAAGAGAAACATTCTGAAAGAGACTATCCACAATGGGTGCATGTCATGAATTTGATGGCCAATCGGTTCTTAGACGAAGTCTCCCTTACAGAACAATCAAGCGGCTCGATGGTAAATATTGCAGATCATGAGGAAGTTGACCCGCCGGAAGAAACATCCATGTTGTTATGGGATCTTGACTTGCCAATGCCTTGTGATGATATATATGAGATTCAAGAACCACCCGCTGAGGTTTTGGTTGTACAAACCTGAAGTAAGGGTCAGTCGGTCTCAAATGACCTTACCATTGTCCAAACCTCGAGAGGAAAAAAAATAGTCGATCAATTGAAAGCACATTTTGTCTCCAAAATAAATCCGATAAACATCCATACACTAGAATCACCCAAGATAGACTACAACATAGTAGAAGATTTAAAAATATTGAAGGAAAATGTATCGTTCATGGACATGTGTAGAATTCCCCAGCAAAAGGACGTTTTGTTACAAGCCTTAAAGTCAATAGAAACCCCTATAAGAGGCACTGACCAAGGGGAAACCCCAACTCCCATAGACCTAAAGAATAAACTGAATGTGAACACTTTCTCTATAGATAAAAAAGGAAAGCCTTTTGTCCCACATTTCCTTTTAACATTTGAAGTCTTCAGTGGAAACCTCCATAACTTTTTAGTTGACTTAGGGGCATCCTCTAATGTCATGTCATTATCTATCTGCAAGAAATTAAATGCAGACCCGCTCAAAAGTGATAAACACGTTATACAACTAGACAAAAATCAGGTAAAATTTATTGGGGAACTCAAGCACGTCATGATCAGAATGGCTACACACCCGAAATTTGTTCAAGTAATTGACATCATTGTAGTGGATATACCAGAATCTTATGGATTGCTACTTAGTCAATATTGGTCCGAGAAGTTGAATGGATACTTTAGCACGGATTGGGCTCACCTCTAGTTTCCATTAAAGGGACACACAAACATAATTAGGATCGATACGGAAAGGTATATCAAACATATTGTCACTGATTTAGAAGCCTTCAACGAACCCTCATTGACAGATTCCCTCATGCTATGCAACTACTCCTGCAATTCTGATTTCAGCAATGTCACCCCTC
>JASDQU010504280.1:18079-29521 GCA_032191745.1 Picea mariana | reverse complement strand
GTATGAAGCTTTAGTGCAAGGACTAAAGAAATACAGAGACTTAAACATTAAAGAACTAAAAAAATTTGGGGACTCTGATATTATCGTCAGGCAAGTAAAGAATAATATACATTGCAACTCTCCCCACATGAGGAATTATCAATAGGAAGTGCATAGGCTAATAGAACTTTTTGAGGCCTTCAATATAATAGTGATTCCCAGGACAAAGAATACTCTTGTTGATTCAATGGCTATTGTTTCCTCGTGGCTATCTCCTTTAGAAGACTATGAAGCCTCCAGGTTCACTGTGGAACTACTCTACAAACCATCAGTGCCCAACAATATTTCTAATTGGAAGGTATTTGAAGGAGATGAATAGATTATAAAATTCCTTGCCAATTAGGAAAATTTTAAAGACTTGGCTATTGAAAATGAAGTATTCCAAGATCAATTAGTAGAAACTGATTCCCATGAACAAAGAGGTGAAATAGATCACTCTAGTAACAAACCAAAGTTTCGCATGATACTAAAAGGGGTATCCAATTTGGAGAACCTCTTTGACTTAAGGGAAATATTTAAAGGGTCAACAAACACAAAGATAGTGAGCTCATATCCCATGTATGAGACTATAAATCTAGGAACCCCAGAAAACCCCCAAAATATAAATCTAGGAAAGACAGTGTCTAAAGAAGAAAGGAAAGCCTATCTCAAACTTTTCAGAGAATATCAAGATGTTTTTGCGTGGTCCTACCGAGATCTGAAAAATTATGACACTCATATTATTCAATACACAATCACATTAAAATACAGATTAAAACCCTTTCAACAGAAACTCTGGAAGTACCACCCATCTATGGAACCCCTCATGTGTCAAGATTTAAAGAAACTACTAGATGTTAAAATTATCTTTCAAGTTAGACACTTTGTCTGGGTAGAAAATTTTGTTTCTGTCAGGAAAAAGTCTGGGGAAACCTGCCTGTGTGTGGATTTTAGGAACCTCAACAGAGCATCAGAAAAGGATAAATCCCCAGTCCCACCAATGGAATAGCTCTTGCAGACCATGTCTAGTTCTGAAACTTTCTCCATGTTAGACAGTTTTTCAAGTTACAACTAGGTTCTAGTTTCAGAGGAAGACCGATTGAAAACTACCTTTTGAACCAAGTGGGGAACCTTTTCTTATAAACGCATGCCCTTTAGGTTAATTAATGCAGGGGAAACCTTCCAGAGGGCCATGGGCGTAGCTTTTCAAGGATTGATCAACAAGTATGTAGTAGACTATTTGGACGGCATGACTGTGTATTCAAAGAACAGATAAGATCACATCCAACATCTAACCCAGATTTTCGAAAGGTGTAGAAAATATGGTATATATTTAAACCCTAAGAAAACTTCCTTTGGTTTCGAGGAAGGGAAATTACTAGGTCATATTATATCTCAAGCAAGAATTTGCATAGACCCAGAATGAATTAAGGTAATATCTCAGCTTCACTTACCCCACGACAAAAAGGCTATGCAATCCTTCTTTGGGAAAATCAATTTTGTGAGGAAGTTCACTCCCGACTTTGCTGAAACTATCAAACCCTTACAAAAAATGATCTACGAGGATGTTGATTTTAAGTGGGATGACGAACGAAAAAATACTTTCAGCAATATTAAAACTACAATATCTCAAGCTCCAGTGTTGTGAAGTCTCGACTTTAGCAAATATTTTTTCCTCTATGCTTTTTCCTCCGACCAATATTTAGTTGCAGTATTGACTCAGAAGGATGATGACAACAATGAGGCCCAAGTCTCATTTATGAGCACTAATTTCCAAGGGGTCGAACTGAATTATCCTGCTATAGACAAAGAGGCTTATGTTATATACAAAGCAGTAAAACATTTCAGATCTTACATCCTAAAAAATCACACCAAATTCATTGTGCCTCATCTCACATTCCGATCCCTATTCACTCAACAGGAGATGGGGGAAATAAGAAGAAATTGGATGGCAGTTGTCCAAGAATTTGATCTAGATATAAAACCTGCCAAACTGTTTAAGGGACAGGGATTGTGAAAATTGGTCATTGAAGCCCAATACCAAGTAAATGAAGACTCCGGGTGGGAGAATGAATTGGTGTTATGGTGTAGTGAATATTTATATGTTCCCTCAGGGAAGAAGTCTTGGTATGGAAAAATAATTTATCTCCTACATCACGGGACTTGCCCCGAAAACCTAATCCCTAAGGAAAGGAGAGTTCTTAGGATAAAATTAGCACAATATCGCCTCATAAATTCGGTGCTTTTCCACGTAAATTATGATGGGGTAATTTTGAGATGTCTCGAACATGAAGATGCAGACAAGGTTATAAAGGAGCTCCATGATGGTCCTGCGGGTGGAAACTTTGCAGGGAATACCACCACTCACAAGATACTGAGGGCTGGCTATAACTAGCATACGTTGTTAGAGACGCTCATACATACACTATAAACTACAAAACTTGTCAAATAAGCGCGGGAAGAGAAAAAAGAGAAGTTGTCCCACTCCAACCAGTGGTCATATCCAGAACATTCAAGCAATGGGGGTTATATGTCATAGGATATATTACCCCGAGTTATTCAAAACAACATAGATACATACTAACCGTGGACTATTTCATGAAATGGGTAGAGGTCATCCCTCTAACTCACGTAAATGAAAAGGCGGTAATCCAATTCATAGAACAACAGTTGATCACAAGGTTTGGTATGCCTTCCATTCTTGTTTTTGATAATGTCGCTTACTTTTATTCTACCCTACTAATAGATTTTTCTCTAGATAAAAGAATCATAATCAGATATTCTGCAAACTACTATCCATAGGGGAATGGAATCGCAGAATCAACCAATAAGAACGTAGTAAGGATCTTGAAGAAAACGATTGCAGACAATCAGAGGAATTGGCATAGTTCTCTTCATAATGCCTTATGGGCCGATAGAGTAACACCCAAGGAAGCTATAGGAAACTCCCTATACTTTCTGGTATACGGACAAGAAGCCATTCTCCCGAACGGGATATATCTTCCATCTCTTCATCTTACTCAGGGATCTAGAGGACCACCCTCATCGGTTATTCAACAGAGAATTGATACCCTCCTCATGCTGGAAGAAGAAAGGGAGAAATCAAAATCAAAGTTCGTCTCTCATCAGCAGATAGTTAAAATATGGTTTGACAAGCATAAGGACAAAGAGAAGAATTTTGAAGTAGGAGACTTAGTCCTGAAATGGGATAGAGAAAATGAACCAAAGGGAAAACATTCAAAGTTTCACAATCTATGGCTCAGACCTTTTTAGGTAGCCAAGAAACTTGGGGCACGCACGTATCAATTGAAAAATCTGAGGGGGAAACTCGACGCCCTGTCGGTGAATGGCCAAGCCCTAAAACAATATTTTTGTTTAAAAACAAATGTGTGTGTGTGTGTATGTGTGTGTGTTTTCATGTTATTCTATGTGTAGGTGCTAGGTAGGTTGATTGTAGAATCTTTTATTTTTGTTTCTATTATGTGTGGTATTTTTTGTGCAATAAAGTTGTGTTCTGCAAGGCATTGGTTGACCTTAATCAATACGATGTAGCAAAATTTGTTCCTGACTCACACTTACATGCAACACAAGAAACGTTGGGAAAATTGTGTTTTTCTTAAGAGAGTTATGTATCTTACCTTTGCAGATAAACGAACTTGGAAAGTGATGAAGTTTCCACCTGGTGGTCTGGTAAAACCTAAAGGGAAAGATGGAAAGTTGGAAAGGACCACGTGTACCTCAAGATAGAGCTAGGAAGAATTTCACCTTAACCATCTCTTCTTGCAGATAACATATGTCCTCCTCTCCCACTTGCTCAAGGAATCTCTGCCAAAAATAAATCAATTATATCTAATGAGAGAAAAGTAGGAGAGGGTATGCAGATAACTTTGTCGGGGCTATGGACGCTCACTAGCAACAGAGCAAGTTCTATGACTTCAGGGTGACTCTCTCGGGGCTATGGACACTCGCTGACAGCAGAGAAACACCATAGCAAGTGAATGATGATAACTAAAAGGCCTGGTGCCAGTGAATTCTTTACTCGTCTCTTGTCAAGAGGGGGCATGGGTTATGGTCAAGAGGAATGAAGGCGAAACAAAGGTTGAAACTCCATAGGCGGGCCCGAAGTCACGAACCAGGGTAATTGTAAACACAAGGATAAGAGAGGCTTTGATAAAAGAAAAACCAATTAGGTTCTTAACCATCTTCTGCATTAGCTAATCCCCGGAAAGGAATGGATATTCCACTTTTCCCAGTAAATCGTCATTTGTTGACCGTTCAACACACCTTGGAAAGCCTCATGAAATTCTATCACTTTTTGGGTGCCACTTGTTTTCTTTTACTGTCTAAATTGACTTCACTTTGGAGGATGGTTTATTTTTTTTTGTTCTCATGACTCTTATCAATCAAGTCGGGTTTGTTTGAACTTGTTAAATGAAACCTTGTGTATAAAATAATTTGACATCCTAACTAAGAATCTGCAGCTAACATTGCGACCAACGTGCTTGTGTTTAGCATTGAAAAATTCAAGCAGGTAAAGTGGTCACATAGTTACACTAATCGTCAATCATCGATGCACCATCAGCATCGGCAGAAGGAGGAGTTGGTTTTCATGAGTTATTTTCCATGATGTTTCAAGAGATAGTTGATCCCCATCATCGTCAGCAAAGTAAGGGAGGGATAGACATTGACAAAATCCATAAAGAAACCACTGATAGCCGATGACCGATGCGCTTGCTCGAGTATGGGGAAATATAGAAGGGTTAAAACAATTGATTTTGTCTACGATAAACATATCGACGATCATCAAACCCCGATACACTTTTGGCATTGGGAAATTTTCAACAGAGTCAATCCGGGAGCACTTGGGTAGATTTATCGTTGATACCTTTCGGCGACGGCGAGATAGGATCGGGTTTATAACATTTAGCTTAAGAAAAGTATCGATTCTAAATAACATGGGTAAACGAATATGTCGGTCTCGAGTGCCACGTGTCTTTGTCACATAGGGTGTCGTATGGCCTAGTTTCGTCTCAAGTCATCTTAAGGTTTCCTGTGTCCTAGTCACACCTCCAATTCAGCCTTGCCAAGTCAGCCCTGTAAGGCAATATCGTTCATCGTCATAGATTTTGCAAGGATATATCAATGAAAAGTGTTCAAAGTGGAACCTCGAACCCCGACTCACCAGTTGGACTAGTGAAACGATGGGATGTTTTCAGCATAAGATACGATCGAATTCTGGCATTTAATAGACTAGTTAATGCTTCATCCCTCATATGTTGCTACCCCATGCATCGATTAAACAACAACAATTTGAAATCAACGATAGGCCACATTACAACCCGCGCCCACGTTGTCAACCTACAATCTAATTTAATTCTAAATGTCTTTGAAGATATGGTGGAAGATTTAATATAACTACACTCATAACCTGAATTGAATGGCTAATACGACAAGGTAAGTTCATCCCTGTTTAAATCTTTAGAATGGTTTTGAACAATTTCATTTTGCGCACAAGTTCGAATTCCAGAGCATCCGAAGAAGCAAAGAAAGCTTCTCGAGACTGTGTTGATTCTCAGATTATCAAGACTAGGTTAAACAAGAAGTGGAGGTATGTGTTCAAGTTTGTCAATTCGGTGGTCATGATTTATTATATGTACATATAATTTATTGCACATTCTCTAACTATTTTCTAAGCTGCAAGGAAAATGCCTCTGAGAAATCCAACCACCAGATGCTCGTCGAGAGCACCCAAGCTAAATGAAGAAGAAACAGGTGAAGGTTCTTCTCCTGGTACTGTGAGGCAGTTGGAGTATGCTCCCAGGGTAGATTCGGTCATAAAAACCTCAACAAAGAAATCTTTTGTTCAACCTTCGGTCTTTGGTGATACAGAAGAAAACATTGGATCCAAAGTAATGTTCCCATAGTGGGGAGACCTATTTAAGAAATGTGATATGTGGGAGAAATGTCTTCATCGGTATGAATTTAAGATAGCATGTTGTAGAGCTCCATGTTCACTTTTATTTCATCATACTATGGAGGAATAGGTACAAAAACTCCTACACGCTCATTTGTGATTAATTCATTTCCCGTATTCATTTTATTGTATTTAAAAAGGAGTGCCTGAGACTATCCGCAACAGCTAAGAAAATGGTAGTGAAGGTAGGCCATTGGTATTTAGATGAACACACAACCTATTTCAGGGTGTTTGGGGCCACCGGAGCATTGCATCTTCTCCCTGCTCATGTCCCAGACCGACTCATTGTGGGAGAAATCTTCTATCAAACTATCTTGCAGGGTTATAACGCCATGCTAATCAAGGACAAGAAGTGGGCTTTCATACCCTACGGTTTCCATGTGGGGATTTATTTGGTAAAGGACACTACTCAATCCAAACAAAAAGGGCTGAGCCAACATGAATTCAAGTTCCCGACAGGTTGATTCCACAAGCATGACCCTAAAGGCCTGGTTCCCCAACATGCTTCACAGGTATCCTCCTGTTGGCCACACATGCATGACAAATTTGAAGATGAAATTTTCACAGAATGCGCTCAGAACTGGGAGAAGGTAGTACAAATAATGTCCAACCCGAAGATGATCAGGTTCAAGGCTATGAGAATGGATGAATAGGCGGAGACAATAGAGAATTCATCCCAAGAGGCCCTCATAGTTAGGGAAAATATTAGAGCAGCAGAGACTACAAAGGCACAAAGAAGAGGATTTATCTCACTAGAAGGGGCACAGAGAATCATTGATAAGCTACATAATGACCCTAATCTAATAGAGATTTTGAGGATTCCCATTGATGACCCAATCGAAAGAATAGGAAAGCCAATACAACTTGAAGAAATCATCGGGCCAGAAAACCCTAAAGTTCCACCACCACTGATCAGATCACCAGGGGGAATTTCAACCCATCCTCGGATAGCAAGGACACCAGGTAGGACAAGTGTACCAAACCCCTTGTTTGACTTAATCACCATTTATGATGATGAGGAGAGTTCGGAGGTGTCCTTGGTAACTCCAGTGCATAATATAGAAGAAAAGGAACCTAAGAAAGCATCTACCTAGGTATCAATGCTTCAATTCAAAACCTTCTGCAGAGCGAAAATGAGGTTGAAAGTGTCTGAGACATTGAGCTACTCAACTTGCTAGAAACCCCAATAGACAGCTTGAGGGATGAGCTAGGATCGGGTGGCCAGAAAGAGGAAATTCCACAGCAAGAAATCGACACTTCGACATCCAATTACCAAGTAAGTACCGAACCTCCCCCTAGTTCTTCAGTTTTGGTTGATACCTCACCCGTCGATGAGAAAAAAATAGAGGTCGAGCCATCGAGACATATTGAATAAGTTTAGAAACCCATCCTAGAACAGATACACACTGTCGGGAGCCTGGGAAATACTCTAACTTGGGGAGAACAAAAAATCCCTGAACTTGTTGATGAGGTCGTCGACATACTAGCAATCGCCTATGATAGGAAGAGAAAATCCATCATGAAGAGGACCACTAAGAAAAGGAGGCGCATGTTAGATATCTTGATTCTCATCACTACGGAGGAGAAGTTGCTCAGCACAGAGAACGCCAAGAGATCTGAGCTTATCGGCGCATGGATGGCTATCACGAATACCACATCGGATAGAGAAAGAAGAGATGAAAAGGAATTGGTTGTTGCACTCAAGGAGTTGGAGCATATGCATCATTTGGAAAAATACTATCAGGACTCCACATAGGCCACGGTGTTTTTGAGAAGTGAGTTCCAATATGCCTATGCCAAATTCATGAATGAATGACACATTTTCACTATAGGTATATCTGATTTCCAAGAAGACACCCTTATGGCACTAGTGACCTGCAAGGACGTGGAAAAGTGGTATGGGAAATCTCACTAAGCAGTAGAAAGGATTGATTACATCAGCACAGTTCAAAAGGGATGAGACGTCGAAGAGCATGACATTCGGGTGCTAAGGGATAGCATCATCGATCGGATCAGGAAAGCGGCCGAATACTGGGTAAAAATGGCCCAAGAACCTCAATGGGAGATTCAGGAGAAGTGGACCGAGTGAGAAAAGAGCTGGGACAAGATTAATCGGGAGATGAAATGCATCGACCTCCCATAATTCAACTCACCCGAAGACTTTGTCGACCTGCATGACATAGTCAAGAAACATACAAAACAAGACTCGGCATGGACAACATAGATAGAAAAGGTGGAAAGCATGGTGTCAGGTCAAGTACAACAATTCATGGAGCATCCAATTAAGGTTCAAGTGGTTTTTCAACTACTGAGTGTTAAAATAATCAAGTACAGAGAATGGGCAGTAGAAGTGAAAGAAATCTTTTCAGCCCCGATGGACCAGCACAGGTTCTCGTATGCCAACACATGCGAGGAAATTTTCATCAAATGGTTAAAATATGAGAAGAGTCATCCACTTCAGTAAAACTATTCGATGATTCTTAGAGAACATGGATATTAAAGCACCACGTGGGATATTTTGTTTTACTTAGCTTACACTTGTAATAGCTATTTTTAGTTAATGATTCATTATAAATAAGAGGATTGACCTTTTAGCAAAGGTCGGTAGTTTTGGGAAAGACCCTCATTTTTGGAATTGTAAAGAAATATTTTTGAACTACCTTAATTGAGAAGTCTTGTTTAGGACCGGAGACAATTTTTTGTTTTTCATCAAAGGCATTGTGTGACTGGATTGAAGAGGAATTACTTCCAACCTTATTTCATTAATGGATGTTGTAACGAGTAAGAGTTTATGAATCTATTGATAAGTTAGTTGTTTCAATATTTTTTGTAGTTCTTGTCTCTAATGATGAAAGAAAATCGTTGTGTTAATGTGTGATTAATGCTAGAGCTAAGGAAACTATTTTTCTTTCCATCATCTTATTGCATGCATGTTTTCTTACGATAATTGTATATCAGTCAATAATTGAAATACTAGTAAGTTAATGTATTAATACTAGGCTTGTCACGGGTGTGAATATCTTTGTCTGCATGCTTGAGCACAAGGGTTATCCCAAGCTCAACCTTCTTTAGTAGTTAAGAACCCCCTTTACCATCTGGTTTATACCAGCACCCATCTTTTTATCATACCCATCTAATAAAAGAAAAGACAAAAGGAGAACGTTTGAACTGAACGAGGAACTTTCATAAGAAGATATCCTGTAAATCACTACATAAAGCCCATCGATAAATTGGCTAGATCGAAAGATTTGGAGAACCATTCCACCATCAAATGTTGCAGAGTCTAGTTGAGCCTCCATGGCGGGTTTGGTTCCTGTTGTTGAGTTAAAGGGATTTAGGACCCCTCAACAGACTCCAAAAAGGAAGATAATTAGCTGAAACAAATAAAGTACGCATGGGTAAGACAACAAGAAATAAAGAAACAAAGTATTCTAATTTAGAGGAAGCTAATTTATGTCCTTGAGGGGAAATCAAGAAATAAAGAACACATGGAGTTTGGGACAAAGGACTAATAATCAAGAAAAAGAATATGCCCTTATCAAGGGAATGTGGTTAGCTAAGGGATTACAGCTGCAAAAAATAGTCATTCTGGGGGACCTAAAGAATACCATATGGAGCTTGATTAAAGGGGCCCTTCCTAATGCTCACCCTAGAAATATTATTAAAAAAAACAAATTTGAAATTACAAGTATTCCCAAAGTTTTGTTTTATCATGTTAAAAGGGAGAATAACTGCTTGGTTGATTCACAAGCCAACATAGCAGTATCAATCCCAAAAGGGGTCATAATTTTCAAAGGGAGTTTGTCCCAACATTGAATCCCATAATAAATAATTCACATAAATCAAACATTGCATGTCCCATGGGTGTCAAGTCACAATTCATGTGACATCCCAGAAGAGTGAATTCCCTTAGATATTCACATCCAATTTTATAGTTTCTCTCCTTATATCACCTCCGTGCATTCCATGCTCGTGCAAGATGGTATATACAGGACATGGCACACTCTAATTAAGATGGAAGGGAATTTTGATGCAATGGACTCAGAGATAGATGTTGGGTCAGTACATCCTCCACGTTTGCGAGCAATCATCCCAGTGAGTTGGGGTCATGGTTCGCATGTGGGTGCAGTAATCCTTTTGGGGGAAGATATGGTGGTATTGATTCTCTACAACATCCAATTGGGAACAAGATTTTATGAATGTGACGTTGAAATCTTATGGCACAAGGATGTATTGAGAAATCTCTTCTTGGGAAATTCCAGAGACAAAGCAAAAATTATATCACAGGGGAGGTGGTTACATTCTTCACAGGTTCCCTGGAATGTCGATGACTGGGTAGGTGATAGAGTCCTTTCAAATCCATTTGAAAATGGAAATTGGAGGAATTTTTTGCATGGGTTCATCAAATCTAATAAAAATCAGATAATTGGTACTAGTGTTGCATGGGAAGAGGCAGGTCTGAAGTCTCAAAATCATTCAGCATTCATGATTTTGGGACCTTTTGTCTCTCTGATAATTCAAGGAGGTGAGACATATCATCATAGTCAGCTGACCCTGGAAGTTAACTCTATATCAATGTCTCGTCGTAGCTCCACCATTTAGGATCTAGTCTCTACTTTGGATGTTCTGGAACAGGAATTGTGGCAACTTCAGATAGATTACCATTGTATCTCATCCTGATTCAATCAAATTCTTGACATTCTTATTCAGCAGCGTGAAGCCATGCGCCAGTATCATGATGAACTAGATGCCATTAGAATCCAGGTGGAACAAATGCATACCCAGAGGGTATCATCTTCCCCAGCCCTAGTAGAATCTCCCTCTAGTAGTGGTTCTTCCCCAACACCAACACAATCCAGATTTGACTTGAACCAGCCAGCATAGGAAGAGGAAATGGAATATGAAGATACTAGTCAAACCAACTAGCTAGGTAGTTAATGTATTACATAATTATATGTATTTTAGGTGTCTTTTATCATAGTTATACATAAAAAAAAAACGGATTGTACTAACTTTTTTGTAAAGGCCAGGTAGACATAAGAAAAGATAGGTTAGTAGAAATACTCTTATGGATGATGGATATGAAGAAGAAACTTGATGTTTATTTTGTACTTCCCAACATGCTTGGGCCACACATTTTTTATTAATACAATATCTCTCAGTTATTGTCAAAAATATATATATAATAATATTATATAACATATCTATATATATCTATATATATATATATATTACATAATATTTGGGGTGGTAGGAGCGAGTGGGGTTCTCTTTTACCCATGAGGAAATATCAAGCTATTATTCTCTTGGAATATTGGACAAGCAACCAACAACCAAGTTGAGGCTTACACATTACTTGTTAAGGTCCTAACCCGCACATAGGTAGATCAATGTATTCGGATGTAATAAAGGTCAATATTAATAAGACCTTTCAATAAAATAGAATAAGG
>JASDQU010504279.1:30924-41445 GCA_032191745.1 Picea mariana | reverse complement strand
GAATTCTGTGATCCTTTGGTTTATCCATGCATTGACCCTCCCGAGGAATGGTTTTCGTTAGTTTCTCTTGGAACTCTTCATCGTCAATAGTGAGGTCTTTGAATTTGTCTTGATTAGTCAAGAAGATTATGATCTGTTCATCCCCCTCAAAGACTTTCCAATTAGAGATATTATTAGGTACTGATGTCTTGTAGAGAAGTTCTACAGTGAATCAGGAGGCTTCGTAATCTTCTAAAGGAGATATTCTTGAGGCAGCGGTGGCTAAAAAGTCAGCAAGGATGTTCTTCGCTCTGGGGATGACAGTGATATTGAAAGCTTCAAAGTGTTCTATCAGCCTCTGCACCTCTTGCTGGTAGTTCTTAAGATGAGGGGAGTTGCAATATATAGTGTTTCTCACTTGTATAATAATGATTTCTGAGTCTTCGAACACATTTAATTCCTTGACATTAAGATCTATGGCTTTCTTTAACCCTTGTACCAGGGATTCATACTCGGGAGTGTTGTTGGTGCACTCAAATTCTAGTCTACAAGACAAGAAATGGCATTTACCCTTTTGATCGATGAGGATGCACCCTGCTCCTGAACCCTCTTGTGACTTGGATCCATCAAAATAAAGGGTCCAAATTTGCAAGCGATGATTTCCATTCCAATCAGTGTTCTGCTCCTTGATCTTTTCTTTCGGAAGACCTAACACTAGGTCTTGAAAAAAGAGAGAATCTTCCCTTGGCATTGGGAATTCTTCTTGAAATATCATCTTGAAGCTTTGGGCAAGCGAAACATCGGATAGGAGAGGAGAAAAATTGCCAAAGTGAGAATCACAAAAATAATTCCCTAGTATGGGAAAATCAGTAGAGGCTGGTTCGTTCAGGGTTTCCAGGTCAGTGACCGTATGTTTCAGGTATCTTTCCCTATCAATTTTTATCATGTTCTTGTATCCCTTCAGCGGTAGCCAAAGGTGTGCCCAGTCTGTGATAAGGTATACATTTAGTTTTTTGAACCAATCTCAGCTCAATAATAGACCATATGCCTCAGGGATATCCACCACAATGAAGACAATCATCTGCACAAAATTAGGATGAGTGGCTACCCTGATCATCACATCTTTGAGTTCCCCCATGACTTTGACCTGGGTCTTATCCAGTTGTATGACATGCTTATCACTTTTTAGAGGGACAACACCTAATTTGTTACAAACGGCCAAGGGCATGACATTGGACGATGCCCTAGAGTCTACCATATAGTTGTGGAGATTCCTATTGAAGACTTCGAACGTTAAAAGGAAAGGTGGTACAAAATGCCTCTCCTTCCTACCTTCTGAGTAGGTGTTTATTGTTGGTTTTCTTACAAAATATATAGGGGGAAAATTCTTCCCCTGACCATCATCGATGGTCGAGTTTTCTACCAAACTTAGAGCTTGCAACAGAAGGTCTTTCTGTTGAGGGATTCTACATATGTCCATGACTGATACATTAGCTTTAAGCTTCTTCAAATCTTCTACTACATTATAATATAATTTAGGGGAATCATGAGTATGGATACTTATAGGCCTTTTACCGAGAGTGAAGGGTGTTCTCGAGCGATCGAGAGTTAATTTACTTTGTGAGGCATAGGTGCCATCAATATCTTTTGGGTTGAGTTGACCCTTACTACATGTTTGTACCACCAATATCTCTATGGGTGGTTCCTAAGGTTTAAACAGATCATCCGAAGACGCGATCACGTCGGGATCCCATATCAGCATGGCCATGTCTTGTGGTGGGTTAGCCTCTTTCTGATCAGAAATGTTAAAGGTCGAACTGCTAGATTGTTCAGTCAAAGAGACTTCACCCAGAAAATGATTGGCCATTAAATTCATGGCGTGGACCCATTGAGGACATTCCATTTCTGAGTGGTTCTTGTTGGAGCCACCTTTCTCTAAATACATGAAATGTTATAATGAAGCCCAAAAAGGTTGGATTTCAGGACTTCATTTGTTTCATGTTTCTACCCCCTAAAGTCGCAGTATCCTGATGTGTGAAATGGTGAAAACCTTCCTAATTTTAATCACCATTACTAAAATACTAAGCGGTGCTTATCATATCTTAGTACCTCATACCCTCACTCCTGGGAGTTACGCGTTGAACGTCTCTCAAGCCTCTGACTTTCAAAGTCGTGAAGTTGTGTTAAAATTACCCAGGTTAGTATCAAGAACAAATCACTTTAAACCCTAGTTAGTCACTATCATGATTTCGCGACTCGGTGATTGTTTCCCCAAGGTGCATCACCTTCTTAACCCCGATCCATGAAGTCATGATTTTCTTTAATTAAGCATAGATTAATTAAAAGGCTTAAGTCAAATCACTTTTAATCAATTAACTCGCACCATCACGATTTTGGGTTTTTAAGGTTCAGTGGCTAGGAACGAAAACACTCAATGTGGCGAACACCGAAAAGGGAATTAACAAATAAGTTCACCAAATTAAAAGAACTAAACCATTTTAATTAGTGCCTTAAACAAACTTTAACACATGTGGTTTACGGATGAAGTCTTGAATGATCCTGTGTTTTTCAATGTTACGAATCGTCAAGCATTTATGGCATTTATTTGAATTGCAGTGACGTGACGGATAGTAAGATCTTGTTTTTACTTCTAAATCTTTCTATTAAGTGATTTGATCATTCTGTTGGAAAGGACACCCATGGGATTAAATGACCAAGATAGAGATTTTTTCCTTCATTATTTTAGTTTTCATTCCTATTTGCGCACAGAGCCATTTCACCAGGATAACTGCTATTTGTGTTTTCAATTTTTTCGACAGGAGGTCCAGTTGCAGGTTTCTCTATCATGGCTACAAGAAAAGTTCCCAAGGAAGCTATTGAGAGTTCAAGTTAGGGTTCATACGTTGTTTCTGATACCTCACCCCGAAGTATTAATTCTATCAATAGATGGTCATATGTTTCCAACATTCTACAATCTGAGTCGGTAAACTGTTCGAATAATTCTAGTGACAATGAGAAGGATGACTTATCAACAAAATACAAAGTCATCACTCAAGAAGAGATGCACAAAATAGTGGTGAGGTCCCAGCTTCTTCCTTATTTTGATATGATTAGGTGGGTGCTAGACCATGTAGACATCCTGACCAGGACGATTATCAGCAAACAGAAGGTAACGATTGGGACTTTCAGGCCAAAACATTTGCGAGCAATGTATAAATTATCACCCACACCGAACCTTACTCACAATGCCAAATTTCTAGAAGGTTTCAAGAAGAAGGAGTGCGAGCAGTATGCAAAAATTTTATCCAGTCTGATCAAATATTGGGTCTCACACCCCGCGAAATTTAGGGTTGATACTCACAAGATCTATTCAATCTCTTCCTTGGAGCCACAATTCAAGTACGTAGCGATGATCACCTATAGGTTGTATGGGAAGGAGGACACTGCCCATTGTTTCCTCCCATGGGTACCTCTCAATCATACAATTTTTAAGGGTTTCTCCTTTGATTGGGCCAAACTGTTGTCTGACACTATGACCAGTCGAATTACCGAATATCGAGCATAGAGGGCAAGTAAGAAAGATGCTTCGTTCTTTATGTCTACTTACATCATGGATGCAATCTGCTTCATGAAACCCTTCCCACTAATGAATTGGAGCTGGGATCCATCTAATACAGAGCCTATTCATGTCTACCACTCGAAGCTTTGGGAGGATAAATCCAAAGAATTAATCTACGACATTTTTGATGGGCAAAATTGACCGTCCGTCAACTGAGAGAGTGGAACCGGTCCGGGGTTGTCTAATAACCCAATCCATTTGGAATGAACCACCCTGACGGGTTTAACGACTCCGTTGGCCATTCTAAGGTCCTAGGAAAACCAAAGAAAAAACTAATCTAAACTAACTAATCTAACTTAAACAAATAAAACAAACTAAACTAACTAAAACTAAATACAATAAACTAAACTAACTAACAACTAATACACTAATCTAATTAAAACAAACTACTAAATAAATTAAACTAAAACTAAATAAAAACTACTCTAACTATTCTATATACAAACTACTAATTACTATTATACTAACTCTAATAATTAACCATCTAATTACTAACTGAATTACAACTTATTCACAAATATACAATATCTACAACTTGCACATTTGAATAAAACCTGTAAAAATCATTTGTTTTCTGCCCTAAGACAGCCAGAGGTATATTTTTTGATTTTATGATTTTATGAATAAGAAACAAAACTTACTGAAATTAAACGATCTAATATGTTTACTGAAATTAAACAATCTAATATACTAATTCTACCTATAAATCTAACTAAACTTATATCTAAACTAAACTACTAATAAAAACAGTAAACAAACAAGTGACTAACTGACCTGGAAATGCTCCAAATTTGTCCTGTGTATGATGACTTCGAAGCTGGTCGGAGGAAGGAAACTCGCACCGGATAATCCAAAAGCTTCTTGTAAATGATAGGCTGTAATGCTCTTTGAGTTGTTTACAAGACAAACAAGACATAAAAAATCATAACAATTATATGATTTATAAATCTCTGCAATAAGGGAAACCTGTTATGCAAAAACTTATACTTAATAATCTAACTTATGAAGAAGAGAAAGCTGTCGTTTACAAACTGAATTACGCAATTGCTATGTTTTTTTTAAACACTTGGAAGAAATCAGATATGGATTACCATGATTAAATTATATCATTTGCGAATGATTAAGATAGCTAAAGTAGTCATTAACCAGATGCAAATAGATACACATAAACATAAAACAAAATATTGATATTATGAAAGCTAAAGCTGTAGCAGAATATCAAATTCCATCTCAGTCTGTATTAAAACTCCATATCCTTGTTCTCCCACCAATGAGGATGATATTATTACAAAAATGAGCAGCATTTGTAAGTTTTTCCACAAGGTAAAACCGCCTTGTGGATAGTATCAAATTGTTTACATAATCTGGGAAGATATTCCCAAAATCAACTAAACTAAGAAACTAAAATGAAATCAAAATATCTAAATATCTTCTAACTGCTCATCCAATCCAATGCAATTTCGAATTCACCTGAAATGGACCAAAAATGACAAGTTAGAGAGATATTTTATTAATAAAACAATAAAAATTTGATTCTACAGACTTAGCTACAGAATCATCTGATTCTGTAGCTAATCTAAAATAGTATACAGAATCAGAATTGAGATTGATTCAAATCTTTTCAAAGAATTAAATTTAACCATCATCCAAGAAATATCTAAAAATGAATCATTCAGTTCAAAATAATTGAACCAACAGGATCCACATCATTCAATCAAATACAAAGATAGAAATACTCTGTTTTGATTATTATCATAAGTTGTGTAAAACAAAATCATATGAAACAGCACAGTAATTGTTTTCTCA
The DNA here is from genome assembly GCA_032191745.1 of Picea mariana. NCBI lineage: Eukaryota > Viridiplantae > Streptophyta > Pinopsida > Pinales > Pinaceae > Picea > Picea mariana. The sequence goes on along the minus strand of JASDQU010504279.1, from coordinate 36,041 downwards.
ACAAATCGAATCCATCAATTGTAACATCATTTTTGTATTCAATTGAAATCAAAGCAAATCGCAAACATTTCATTATCTTTGTCTTATCCACAGGAGAGATAGTCGAATCGAACAGGATTATTTTCCAATCATTTAACCAATGATAACAAAATCGAATCTGAGCAAAATCATGTTCTAAATCGAGCATAAAAATTGCTATGCAAAGTAGATACAAGACGAATCGAATTGAACACGATCCAACAATTTCATTAACTCCATCAGGCAGATAACCAAATCAAATCCAAACGAATAACAATGACAATCCAATAAAAATCTATGAACAAATCAAATCGAAATTCTTTCTATTTTTATCAAAACGAAACCATATATAAGATGATCACTGAATGACTGAGCCATTTTGAATGAAAGACAGAGATATCAAATTTCAACCATTATATCAATCCTGGTGACTCACAAAACTAGAAATGATGTTGAGATACATACCTGAGTAGAAAGAAAATGTTTCTTCTGATAGAATACTTGATGAATCTATGGATTGATCAAGGGTTTCAACAAGAAGTTGAAGCACAAGGTTGGACAGGCATAAAGGGTTTGAAGCACAGGTCTGGAGAAGTGATAAGCATTCTGGCAAATTCTCACAGGCTCAAAACGCATGTTCCAGCCACTGAAAAATTGACCTGTAAAATGAGAGCTAGATCTCTGTAGTATCTCACTTTCTGAAGAAACCGCCCTGGTTGAAGGTAAAGGGGCTAAAAATGGTTCTGGGTTTTCAACGGTTTGAGCTAATTCAAATCTGTTTGCCCAGAATCGCTCACGCAAAAATGTGACTCTGGGGCAATTACGGGGCAGTCTTCTCTGGCAAAATGAAACCACAACCAACTCTGAACACCATGGGGATTCAATTCGCCCTTCGGGAGCCAGGAGATAACACACAGTGAGCTGGGCTAAGGGACAAGGGTTTGAATTCATCAACACACAATAACAGAGCTATCCGAACCAACAACAATGAATCGAGCCAAAAGGGGTAAGCATAAATGCGTGCATGCGAGGGTGGTGGAGTCTGCCATGCATAATATTCATTACCCAAGTACAACCACCAAGTTTCATAGCTGTTCACTTCACGATAATAGTTCATACATTAAATGATGCATAGAACCAATGAAATCCAATGTGTATACATGCAAATGTCATGCCACAGTGTTCAAACATTCAACATATAAATCAAAAACCCATAAACCAACTATGCGCCAATGTGAATAATCAAACGTTTAACCAAGGTTCCAAACAATACTCATAAAATTGACAAGCCAAGAGCTATAAAAAGTTTAGCAATAGGGATTATATCATATATATAAATTTAATCATAACCCCTATAAAAGATGAGGCAAGTCATAAGAAGTATAAACCAAAATGTTCAATAACTTACAAACTCAACAGAATCAAGTTGTGCAATCAATATGAGCATGATTCGAAAATCCTTTCAGCCACATAACGATAAACCAAGATAAGTGCCATAGAAAATATCGATAAAAAGATCATGACAGTTTAAGATAGTGATCGAAATGCATCCTCGAAAGGAGAAATTTTCACGCTTACAGTCGTGAAAACTTAATGAAGACAAATTTGCAAGTGTCGCAAGAATTGAAAGTGTCATCTATTTGAAAAATGTGACGAACAACTTGAATTTTGGAAGACATAGGTGTAGGCAGCTTATAGGACAATAGAAAAGGTGAATTGGCTGCCAACAATGGCGACACACTGGTAGAAGCAGTTATCTTTGTCAAAAGAAACAATTCAGAATAGGAAAACAAAGAAAATTTCAACTCAAAATAACAACCAGAAAATCATATAAACATCATCATTAACCAATCACCAGTAGTGTTTCAAAAGATGAAAACTGATAACAATCTTAAGACCAGCAAGTCACGATATTAAAGATAAAATCTCCAATACTGTTAGCATAGCCACTGCTGCCAGCAGGCGTCCATAGCCTCGACAGGGTTGCTATTTAACCCACTCTGACATCTGTATCCTGCCAAGAAGTTYTGGATCAGAATAAAGGACATTAAAGAGGTTTCTTTTTTTTAGATTTTCATATACCYGACATTGCTTCACTGCYAGCGGGCCTATTCAGTGCCCCGACGAAGTTGTCTTGGTKCCATGCATGCATTTACCCGCTGCCAGCAGACCTGTTCAGCATCCCGACGRGTTTACAAGCACTTCCCACAGCTCTTATTCATAATTTTATTTTGTTTTTCTTTTGAAKATATATAKCTGAGCGGGGTGACGCTGAAAGTCTTGATATTTTAACATATTTTTTAAACCTCATCAGAATTTTTTAGCACTGTCCTTTATTTAGCTCCAGAGATGTTTTATTTATAAAACACTTCCTATGACAGGGAGACATCTTCTGAGTCAATCCTTTACGGAAAARGGACAGCATAAAAAGATAATAGATTATCATGACAAACTTTKCTCAGAGATTGAAATCAGTAAACTTCTTTCAAACAACAAAATTTTCAAACACAAATATCAATTTCAGCAATATATCATCGATGTTTGTACAAATTTTCAGAAGTTATTTCAGGGARGAAATTTTCTATTGTCCTTGTCTRAATATCTTAGTGTACAGGTATGTATATTTCCAAAAGCAAAAACTGGTAAGCATAAGAGAGAAATCCAAACACACCAGCGAAGAAAAAAAATTGGAAAGCAAAGAAATCCAAACAACAAAAACAAAAAAAAAATATACACAGAAGGTGCATATGAAAAACTCATGCAACAATCCCCTGGGAAAATGAAAGCAAGTAGGAAAATCTTGGATGATGGGAAAGCAGTCCTACTCATGGTATCTTGGGTCAGGGTTAATTCAGATTCATTTATCTCTTTACTTTCCATTTAATATTTTCATGATGATATTGCGTTTTTAAAAATAAATGTTCAACTAAGACTAAAGAGAAAATGATCAAGGGGACTTCCCTGACAGCAGCCGTATTATGGTTCTCGTGGTGTGCCCACTTGCGTCCATGACTGCATTATTAAAAGCAGAACTAGTGAGAAATCAAACTGAAAGAAAATCTACTCCTAAACCTACCCTAACTATTAAACACATCATGATACTACGTGAAGTCATGCTTCCAATGTAGCCATCGAAGTAACTCTAATCCTGCAATGAAAACAAGATCAAGCATTATTAAAAAGAATGGTAATATATCAACAAATGATAGAAACATATCACGCTTACCTTCATAATCAACATCTAGAAACAAAGTAAGCATGATCTTACCATTTCCTCGGATATTCTTGTTGTATGAATTCTCCAGCCATTGCACAATCTTGTCAAGATAAGGGTCATAACGACATGGGTGAGTGTAAGTAATTTTGAAAAACTCATCAGGATTATGAGGAAATGGAATAACCATTGACCAAGGCTGAAACGCCCCATCCTTCTGACAGTTCTCTAAGTACTCATAAATTTCTTCACATGGAGAATCTAAAAGAAACATGTCACGCCTACTTCCAAGATTCTTAGGTAAAAAGAAAGCAAGCACAACTTTGTCTTTATTATGAAATTTTTTAATATATGAATATTCAAGACATCCTAAGATCCTGTCACAAAAATGGGGATGCAAACCATGACTTTGATGAAACGAATATATCAATGGAAAGCTCATCATAGGAGGATTCATGCATTCGATTAGATCATTGGTTTGAATGTTTCCTTCGATGCAATTGATCATTTCAAAATGTGAAGCATCAACATTAAGATTCGAGCTAAGCAAAGAATGAGTATGAAACTTAGAATGTTTGATCTCCATAAAATATAATGCATTGTCTTTTTCAAAAATAAACTGTGTAAAATCATCTCGCAACATGTCCTCTTCCCATGTGAGTGATAAAAGTGAACAAGCATCAAATCCAAGTTTATCAATGTTGGGTTTGGAACTGACTTCGCCAAAATTTAACATATCGAAAGGATATGATTGTGGTGGAAAAGAGTAGTATGTTGTAGGTAAGATATCGAGTCCACCAGAATCTAGGAATAGATCAGGATATAAAGAATAAAATGAATCAGAAATAAGCAGATAAAAAAAATCTCTTGAACTATGATAATCAACAATGGTATTCTCAAGAAAATTCTCTTCACTTTCTTTAAAACCCTTACTCTGATTTGGTGATGAATTCCTTAACATAATATGATCATATGGATTTGCCTTTTTAGATAATTCAAAATTTATGTGACCAACATCTAGTCTTTCCTGTGAACAAAGTGCATTTTGAGGATGAAAGTTTAAAGTTTCTTCTTCTAGTTGTGTAACTTCTTCTCTAATCAGTTTCATAGGAGTACTAGAACAATCAAGAAGATTTTCATTACTTAAGTGTTCTTCAATGACTGATTTCGAATGTTGATTAGAGCATGAGTTACAAGAATGAGGGTATTCACCTTGAGCCAGAAATGAATCATCTTCCATACTAGTCTTAGACTGAAAATACAATGATTCAAAGGAAAAACCGATTTGGTCGTCAATAAGAGTCTGATCACTAGATTCTACCTCCCTGGCTTGTTCAACATTGTTGGAAGGATCCTTCTCTTCTGGCGAAGAGAATTTTTCTTGCAGTTGAGTGATAGGATGTGCAATTGGTTCTTCATTCGTGATTGAACATGACTGAATGAAAGGGATGGAAGCATCATAGAAGAGATTTAATGCCAATGACATGTCATCAAGATTAAATTTACAGAGGATATGATAGACTTTTGTCAGAAAGGTTTTTGAAGATGAATCTCCATTGATTAGTGAAGTATGAAATTCTTCACATAATTGATCAAAATCATAAATTTCAAAACATCTAGAAATGCATCTACAAATTGAAACCAATCAAAAATGTGACATGCTGGAAAGGATTCAAACCAATGTTTGATCCGACCTCTAAAAGTAAAAGCGAAAATTCTGCATAAAACTCCTAAATCTGAGATGCCATGTTTGATGCACTTGCACCAAAACTTGTTAAGGTGGTCTTTAGCAGATGTATTGCCTTCACCATCAAAGTAGAGTTTGGACAAGTGAGAGACTATCTCGTTGGGAACATCAGGTAATGAGAAGTTGAAAGCATGTTCC
>JASDQU010504278.1:110284-129156 GCA_032191745.1 Picea mariana | reverse complement strand
CGACGGGTTGGATCTTTGCAGTTGCGATGGTAGCACTAAATTCTGCATTAACTATTCGCTTTCCCTTATCCTACTCCAAATCAGAGTCTGAGTCGGGGTCTGACTCTTTTTCTTTAAGCTCGGACAACAATGACTATTTTGAGCAACATTCATCATGTTGTGCCAAGGGCTTTTGTGGAACTCACACCATTTTCCAGTGTCCTTCGTCTTCCAATTGCCCTTCTTTACCTGTGGCTTGGATTGGCTTTCTTGAGGTTGGTCTTCCTTGCTCTATTCCTTATTTTGTGAGTTAGGGCCACCTTTTCCATGCTTCTGTTGTGCGGATTTGTAGACCCCAACTCTCGCTTATTTCGTTGCTTAAATTTATGCTTGATTTTGACAACATATCGATAAGCAACTCCTAGTGAGGAGATGTCCAAGAAATCCATCTATGTTTAGTTGTACCTGTGTAGGCCACTGTGGTACTTCAAAACTAGGTGTCGCTTGGAGTCTTTGATACCCAAATTTGAGCATAAGGTATGGAAGATGTTAGTGTACTCTGGCATTGTCTGGTCTCTTTCATGACGCAGAGTCATCCATCTTGTGTATTGGTCATCATAGTTTCCGACTGGGTAGAACTCCTCCTTGATGGCATCAACAAATGCCATCCAAGTGGGTCATGTCCCGAATGTCATAGACTCATCTTCGTTATATCTCTCCCAGTAACATTCCCACAAAGATTTGACATGGGGGAGGGATTTAAGGAGAGCGAAGGTGATCTTTTCARTGTCGRAAAAWTTTTGAATAGAGTAATACCCTTCTAATAGATTCAACCATTTCTCTAAAGCATTTGCATTTATCTAGACTTCAAATGAGGGGATATCAAAGTTAACTTGTACCTTGAAAGGTGTCGCGCCTCCAAAAAGGTTGCTTGTTAAAGGTGCCTCATATGTCGTYGGCAGTCGTCGAAGGATCTAGGCGAAGTTGTCCATCATCTCGTTTTGTTGTCGTGCTAGAGCTTCCTCGAGCAACATTTTGAAAGGATCTCCTGCTCTRTCATCTCTCTTTTCTTCCACCATGGGAGGTTGCTTGGGCTAACGAGAGCAGTYGTCCCCAAGTGAAACTAGCTTGAGACCCAACTCTCCATACCTTGACCTCATCRGGGATATGCATCGAGAAATAACGAGGAGCAGATTGCTCTGATACCACTGATTCGGATTATATTGAGAACAAAATGAGATACAAACAAAACTATAGCAGAGAACACAGAAATATAGTGAAACCCAACTTCTACTAGTGAATAAAATAGTAGAATATTGTAAAACACAAACTGGCTAAAATGGTGGTAGCTTATCTCTGAAGAAAAAGAGATGCCGACTACGCTCATTCGCAACAAGCTAATTCAAAGAGGTCGAAAAGGGCATTTTGTCATGAAGCATAAAAGACAAAAAGGTAAAAACCCTAAACATCAAAACCCTAACCCTAGAAGATGAAACACCAAAAGTATTGTGGGCACCGAGGTGGTTAGTTGATACGTCAACTTCCTGGACATGCAACTTTTGTATATGATCTATGTTTGGGGTGCATGATAGCTCGTTGGAAAGAACTATCCGAGGATAAAAACTCTTGGCTAGGCCGGGGAATGCCATGGCAACCGTTAGCCCCCGAATGTCCAAAAAACACATTTTAAGGCCTCAAAACAGCCCCAGAAGTTTAGGACCCGAAAAAACCATAGAAAAACTGCCAAGAAGATAGAGAACTGTTGAGTTGGGCGGCCACCGATATCCACCTRGATCAACCAAGTCTCTAGCAAAGTGGAAGTTTGAGATAATGAAGGAGAGACTTGCTTCATTGGAAAACACCTTCCTCATAAAAAGGGAATGTTAGTTTTACCTATTACTCAGTAGTCATTCTCCTCCTTCAGCATTGGTGCATTCAGCAGATCCACTACATCCTAGAAATCATTGAGCAGAATGTGTGTTGTTAGTATGAAGGCATATTAGAGAAGCCTCTTAGGAGGTGCAATGTTTAATAGGCAGCTAGTAGTTGAGGCACATGCATGCATGCACCATCTTCAGAAGGTGCTATCCATCTTTAGAAGGCACAGTTCCAGATTTAGACAGGCATGTGGCATAAGGGAGTTCTATATTTATTCTAGGCACAGTTTCCATGGAAGGAGGCACATGCATACATTAACATCTCTACTAGTGGGCACTCTATTCTAGGCTATCTCTCCCATGCATGAGGGTGCATTGTTCTAGGCAATTAGGGTTAGGGTTTTACCTATTCTATCTAGGCACACCATTGGTATGGTCCACATTCATTGTAACCCCATCCTCTTATTCTTCTATAAAAGATAGGCAGGGTGCTCCACTGGGTTGGTTAGACAAAAGAAGTTTTGCGCAAGTTGTATTGTAATTCTTTCTTTCAGTTAATAGAGAATGGTGTGATTGATTGCTAAACTTTAAGCTTCTTATTATTTTCAGACTTCATGTTTGTAGATATAGCACTCCTTTATCCACTGTTTTGATAGGTGATTATTCTGATTTCAATTCCTAGCTTAGGGTTTCATTTTAGGAGAGTTACAGGGTTGTTTTGATGTAAAAGAATGGCAGAGATGCAGAGGAGAGTTAAGTGTTAACAGTAAAGGAAGAAATTAAAAAGCAGGTTCAGGAAATGAGAAGCAGCAGTTTGCTAAAGGAAGTACAACAGCAGGTCAGAGGAGAGCTATAGCAGAGAAATTTGAATTGTGAAAGGAAGGCTAAACAGATGAAAGGGAGAAGAAGTTTTCAGGTATTGGGAATGCATCTGCAACAAGGCAAGTTGCAGATATGAAAGAGAAGATTGAAGAGGAGAAAAAGGATGAGAGAAAAGCAATTGTGGAAAAGAAGGTTGCAATGCAGCGTTTTGTTCATTGGAGAGATAGAGGTATGAAAGAGGCAGCATGGATGTTGCAACGAAGGTTGGCTGAGGCAGATGGACATTGTATGACTTTTCTCCACCAATCATGTGAGCAGGATGTTCACATCATTTCTTACCAAGGGAGTCTTATGCAGGAGCATCCCTATCAAATTAGCAATCCTGCACGACCAAAAACAAGTTTCAATTTCAGTTTCTGTTTTGATGTAATTTTCAGTTTTATTTTGCAGAAGCTTGCGATATATAACAAAGGGATTAACTGAGGGTCAGCCCAATTCCTTTATAAGAGCATGGGACCGCTAAAGTGTTGGTCCACAAAGAATTTGTCGATATAGTAACCATCGACAAAGAACAGATGTGTTGTCGATGTCAATGAGATTAACAGAGAAGAGCTGAGTGAGGATTTGTGGATGAAGATGTCACCAATAAGGGATGTGTCCAGAACAGCATCGTCGATAGGATAATCATCAATGAGGCATTTGTTGACAAAGGTGTTGCCAACAAGGGAAGCATCGACAAAGTGTTGATCAACAACAATGTCACCAAGAAGACAATTGCCGACAAACTAGTCAGAAATAAGGAGATTGCTAACAAGTGATTTATCGACAAAGCAGGTGCCAACATAGGGATCACTGACAAGGTGCTTATGGACAAGATCGTCATCAACAAGGGAAGTGCAGGCATAAGGTTTGTCAATGAGGTGGACGTCCAAAAGAATGTGATCCTCTGAGAATTTGAATCAAGAAAGAGTTGTGTTGTGTTACTTCTAATGTTATTTTTGCTTTCATTATGTTGATCTGCACTCTGAAACCCTGTAGCCTATAGCTGCATCGCACATGTAGTACTTTTATTGTGTTGAATATAGCATAAGAAGCATACTTTAAAAAATAAAAAACTGAATAGAAAAGTTTCTAATCACTTTCTCCTGCAAAATAGTTGAAAAGTCATTTAGATATTAGTTGGGTTGGTTGAGAGAGACCAAGAGTACCAATTTTCTCATTCATATGGAAAAGGAGGTCAGAGTTCTTAGCAGTTAGAATTGGGTATGCAAATAACAGCTTCATCTTCCTTTGATGACCCTAAATCTTCCCTATAATCCCGAATATTCCAGGGTAGACTACTTAAGCCATTTTTAAAACAACAGAAAATATTAAGCTTCATAATACAATGGTATTGCTATACAATGTCATTAAACTGTAATAAGAACTAAATATGAACATTTTCATCAGACTTTACTCAGCCACCATATCTATTTAATGCTAGTTCTATTTAGTCAGCATATTACCCAGCCAGTTGCTATATCAATCCTAGACCCCCAATACAAAGACCCCCCACTAGTTATTGTGTATACCTTGGATTATAGAAAATATGAAACATGCTCTTTGTGGCAACTGCATGAGCTGCGGCAGCAAGCAAACCCAGATGCATATTTTGGCTGGAAAGCACTGAAGAAGGAATGACACATTGCTGCCGTGTAGCTCTTCGTATTCCTAACCTTAACTCTCCATTTTCATCCCTGTTCATGGCAACAGAATCAGACCTTTCTATGCACAAGGCAAATGCACTTTACACAACAGTGTTCAAATACGGTAAATATTTCATTGAGCAATACTTGCAAATTTCTCAAGACATTTGCACACCTCAAAAAGAGAATGGCATCTCCAGACACAAGCCTTTTGTGACTGACAAAAACACTCCATCCAGTAGTCAGCAAATGTCGACGTGGCTGACCTGCAAATGGCCCACTGTACTTAGACTGACAGCTTACGACGACCATGTAGATTATCATGGTATAATATTTCATATCACTTCATATTTTAAAAAGGTAAAATCCAAAATGACATGCAAAACAAAATTCAAAATAGGCATGCATTGCAATGGCTATTACCTCTGTAAATGTGCCGAAATTTCCAAACAACTCCATGCAAGTCCTTTGCCACAAGCTCTTGAGAAGGCCGCTCCTGCTTGTAATCCTGCCACAGAATACTATTAAAAACATTTTAGCTTTCAAAATGGTATTCATATCAACATTAAACTTACATACAATAAAAGTTAAGAACTTCTTATAACATAACCGCACGTTTTCCATAATGGTACAAAATGATTCCATATAGAATCAGCATAATATTTCTAAACTTCCATGGAGATTGAGTCTTAAATTTAAATTGTCTACGCTTCCTTTAGCTAAATGCCGACCACTAACCACCTATCAAGAGACGGGTGCTTGAGGTACTTCTATACACTTTTTATAGAGTTATGTAACCACACAGCCCAGCCCGACTTAATGGTCATGATGGCTTCTGCTAATCAACAACCCCCTTACCCCTTGCGGTGGTGCACCCGCCTGCGAAACACAAACCATAAGAGCAAAATTTGGCCAAATTGAGCCTTTTCTGTATGGAATTCGAGTAAGATCAGTTCGGCCAAATTCCTCCTCAAGATCGATTCGTACAGTTAAAAAACCTTATAATAAAAACAATAACCTTTTTCAAATTTTAATTTAATAATTATAAAATTAAAATCATTTGGGTTTATGAAATGGACAAAGTATTCGGTAAATAAGGTGTATTATGAGGTCTTTTCCTGCAGAAAGCACTTTTAGACACGCCCTCAAGAAAAAATCCAATATCATTAGTATGTTTTTTCCCTATTACGGACCTGAATACTTTCAATTTTTCTTCCAATTAGATTTTCCAATCTGTTTTTATTTTCGAATCATATCAAATCCGAATCCAAAACTGAATTTGAATTCATATATGGGCAAACATAACAATTTTTTAGGATCCAAACCTTAGTGGAGGCAATAGAAGCTCTCCACTTTCACTGACCTGGCTCACCTCTCGTATTTGATTAAATCCTATCTGTTTCCAGCTATGGAAACATTTTGAAGTCAGCTGTACTTGCTGAGCAGTAACAAAAGGCCTGCTTGCCAAGAGTGGCATTCTATGACTCTTTGAAGTCTTTCCCACCATAATATAACAAAAGAAAAAGTGCTTCCAATACTAGAAGGGGAAATTTTCTTACAAGGGGAGGAAAGCAGTCCTCCGCAGCTCTTCTGGGGACCGAAAATCCACCATGAATGCTTGTATCAGAAACAGTCAAAGTCTTACAGAACATATGAGGAATGCAAGTACCGGATGTATGCACTTGCTGCTCCTCCTCTTCCTCTAAAGATTTCGCTGTTGGCTGTGAGAAAATACATCAACCCAGTTACAAAGCATTCCATATAGGGGATAGAAAAGGTTTGTTAACAATTATTGTAAGGAAGCATTTGTTCTGACATTGAATAAGAATACCTCTGGGACGGGAACTAATGTCAACTGTGCATAGACCTCATCTGTCTCCTGATCAGCCTGGTAAAACAAGAGACAACAAATACACATATGTAAATGCAAAAGTTTCAGGCATAGTGCGTAATGTGAGAGAAACCAAACAAAATTCAAGTCTCAAAACGCAATGAAAATCAAACCAATAAGTATACGTGACGATTCAATACTCGTTGTTCATAAACTTGAACAGTTGAGAAACTAGTCTCACATGAAGTTTTACACAGAGAACTCTACAGAAGATTTGCGTCGGAATGTTGTATGAAGGCATCTGTTGATCGGTGTCCTGGTCCAGAAATGCAGCCACCTGCTTATTTGAAAGTATCCAGATGGATTTTAACAGAATATCTCACCAAAATGAGCATCAAAACTGGCCACTGAACTGCATTTTGCTCTAACTTCAATGAATTCAACAGAAAGATTGCTTGCATGGGTCAAAATTTGAACAAGAAACTGCATTCTGGGATAGCACGGAGACACGGAATCAATAGGAAATTACCTGCTCCATGTGACCCTGAGGGAAATACACGACGTAACTGCCCTTCGCAGGCAGTGAGGTGAGAGGACCCGCAGAGGCATGCCAAAGCTCGGAGCATATAGGCACTGCCATTTCTCCATTGCCACCATTCTCTGCTGCAAGAGGCTTGAACCCATCACGACTTACCAGATCAGCAATCTCCATGAACCAGTTTGAATTCCACCCTGAGCAATCCCGCTAGCTTGAACCTCCAAGTGGGTCTTTAGAACCTCCAATTTGGACCTTATCAAATCTAATTTTCGGCAACACCCATTATGAGAAAAGAAGAATCCCAGCAGCAATTGCTCGGGATCCTTTATGTCTATGCAGATGGGTATCCGATAAAACCTCTAATTGCCTTCGAAGATTAATCCGAAGAATAACAACACAGCCAACTCACCCTATTTCGGAGCTCCGAACAATCCCAGAATCCTCTGGTCTGACCATTGCAACGGGCCCATTACTCAACATGCTCAATTTAATCTCGTTATCCTTGCCTAAATCACACAATTTAATCTCGTTATCCTGGCCTAAATCACAATTTTCGGTCCAAATCTCTATTGGGTATTTCTCTCCTGTTATCCCCTTCAATTTTATGAAATGGTGATGGGAATTCCTTTAACCTGTTCGGATAAATTATTTGTCCAATTCAGCACCGTTCTATTGCTTTTTCTTCAATAGCATAGACAGTGAGTGAGTATGTGTCCAGTACTCACCGGCCCTCCGTGCTCCTCTTTCCATGTGCTATTCCTGCACATTGCCTCTGTTTCTGTTCCCTTTTTTTTTATATATATACACATAAATATACATATAGTAGGGAAAACTTTTGCATATCAGGTATTTCTGTCTGTATAAATTCCCACTCTGCACACATTCTGCTTTGCCCTCATCATACGCCCACCACTTCCGTTTGTCTGCCTCTGACACTTGTCCAACCTTGTCTGTGTTTGCTTTTTATTTCACATAAATCTTTTATAATTACTATGCAAAGGTTCACTGTAGTTTTGGTTTCTTTTAACGTCATTGAGCAGATACTTTGATGAGACCAGTTTAACAATCAAGCTGTGCATTTTACAATTCACGGAAATATCTTTGGATTAAGATGCAGCAACAGAATATATATATATGGATTAAGATGCAGCAACTATATATATATTTATATTTTCTTAGAATATTAAAAAAAATCCTTAGAATATGGAGCAAAGCTGTTTTTGGTTGTATACAAGGGTCAATATAAGTATTACTCTATACTGGCTTTGAAGAGGGTAACATTTGATTAAAAATTTTAATCGATGATTTTATATATATGGAAAAAAAAAATATTTTTTATTATTTTTAATAAAATCATTAACATGCTTTAAGAGGTACACAAAATTTTTACACATTTGGAAATAGTATGAACATTTTAAAATTATATGAAAATTAGACATTTTAGGTGTGGAATGATAAATTTAATATTTTTTATTTTATTAGATTTTTTATTTTTTACTGTTTTGTAATTTATAAAATTATTTTTAGATTATGACAATAATATATAGACTTTACAAATTTAAAATAGAATTATTTAATTGTTTTATTTTTTAAATCTATTTCAGTTATATTTATTCATAAATCTAAAGAAGTTGTGTAGGTTTTTTTTTCCCAAAAATTGTGTAGGTTATTTATAAATGAATGCTATGATTATAATGCAAAAGGTCTTGGAGTCAAGTCCATAACCACCTAAAATTGTTGATAGTGTTGAAATGTTTCCTTCTATTTTTTCTATTGAAAAAAACTAATAAATATAAAAAAATAATAATAATAATTAAACTTCTTTATTTACATTTACATCTACTTCAATAAACTTAAAATATTATAATAATAAAAAAATCAATTTTACCAAATTTACACTTACTTCAAGAGTGATAATTTCTAGAGTAATAAATATTACCCACCAAAAACCCTTTCTAATAATAAACCTTATCAACCCTTTTTCTGTGTAGCCTAATCCTTGTAAATTTTCAAAAAAAATAAATCTCAATAAGCTAAATTATCAAAATAATGCATGGTTGACATTTGTACATGGCTCATTAAAATATTAGCTTACTTTCATGTTTGTTGATACTTTAATAGGTCGATAATAATTAAAAGGTTTGGGTTAATCCAAAATCTTTTATGAAAAGCTATGATCTAGCATTTCATTACTAGGAGATATTTTTCATGGATAAAGGGTATGTCGCATTTTCATTTAATTAAAACCAAGATTATAAAGGAGCTTTCTTATAAAAAATAATAAATTTTTTAAATAAATATTAAAATATTAAGATTTTTGGTTGATATTTATTAAATAATCGTATAACAGACGTTTTAATGGGTTAATTTTTTAAAATTATCATAATTTTTATTTTATAAAATAATTATTTTTTATAAAATTATAATTTTTTATTAAAATATTTAAAAAAAAATTATGAAAGGTTAGTATGAAAACTTGTTTGACATTTACTCCTTAAGCATTTATAAAAAATAGTATTAGTTTATTTAAATTTATTTATTGATTTATATTATTTTTAAAATTAAGAAAAGTTTAAAAATATTATATATAATTTTATAGATTATTTATTGAAAAAGTTTTAAATTTGCTTATATTTCTTTATCAAATGTTTCTATCATTGTTAATAATTGTAGTGTCATGAATCATGGGTTCTTTTTAGCTTGTGATTGTTATTTATATGATATCTACTTATCGAAAGTTTTATTATTGTATTTACATTCTATGATTGAGATATTATTCCATATTAATATTCTTCTCTTACCAATGTCATCTTTTGATTTGTCATTTAAGTCAAAGAAACGTTTTTTGATTATCTTTTATTTGGTCAAGATGTAGCAGTGTCTCTTGAAACTTGAGAACTGAAGACCCTTTTACCCATGAATATGGGTTCTTGACAAAAACACCAAACCAACATGTTCGGTGAGATACCTATGTCATTAATATTTTATTCTTGCACATGGACATGTTGCATTTCAACAACACAACTTATGGGTTGGAATTAAAGACTTTTTTCATGTGGATATGGTTCCTTACCCAAAACATCAAACTAAGATGTTCAACAAGATACCCAACGTCATTAAGCTTTGATAACTCTTGTATACAAAAATGTTGTGATACATTAACATCGCTTAGGAGTTGGAACTCAAGACCTTTTATTTGTGGATATAAACCCTTAACCAAAACAACGAAATGCCTATTATCCTTTAAATTCCAATTCTCATTCCAAGTTGCTCTAAAATATCCCTTATTCTTCCAACAATGATTATTGTCAAATATCTTGATTCTATGAAATGAGCTCCTAACGTTATGAAACCATAAATCCAAAATGAGGGATTCCATAGTATATTATAAAAATTCTAACAAATCGCTTACTCAATCATGAATCATGAATGATAGTCTTCTAAATATGCACATTGATATTTCATAGTTATTTAGGAGATTCCCATTCCAATGGCATAGACCTATCATGCTTCCCTCACCCTAAGACCTAACATTAATTATCAATGTAATAAAAACAAATAACCCAACACTTAAATGTAATTTTATTAAGGGAGAGCGTAAACCATACTTTATCTTATTTCTTCTTGTCATTATTAATTGTATTTTATTATCTTGATTGTTACTTAATATTCTTTTTAATGAGCTATATGACCAACAACCCTTGTGTTTTTTACCCATAACAAGCATGCCCATAGATGTAGATGTCATATGTTCTACATACATCTAGTAAAATGTTTGTCTATTTAAGTAGTTATGGTGGTTTTATTGTAGTGATGTTGATGTTTGATGTTCACATCTTTTTTTTAAGAAAAAGGTTGTAATTTCTTTATTTTAAAAAGAAATGGTGATATTAGCATGCATCAAAGGACACTAAAACCAAAAAGAGAGTTACAAGTAGCTCAACCAAAATAGAAAAAGTATTGAAGTGCAAACAATGTAGACCAGGACCCGAAAATACAAAAACCATTGAAAATATACCCAAATACCACAACCCATGCAGTGGTGAGTGAAACAATAATCAACATAGTATCAAAGCTAGAATAATAGAATTCAAAATTGGTAATCAAAATCCACCAAGATCGAAAGTTCGCAGCAAACCACAGGGAAAAAACCTTAGAATGCCCTACCAAAATCATTGAGGAAAAATGTGGTAGAAAAACTCAACCCCCATTCACCAACCTATTAGAACAACTCCAACTATCATGGGAGAGAAGTCGCCCCACTTAGGAATACGCCATCAAAAAAATAAAGAGGAACTTGATAGGTGACTAATGCAGTCTGACCATGCACCACCATAAACAAACTCACAAATGTCAACAATCCCTTGAAGACCTAATAAAAAACTCTCATAGTTGTACACATTTGCATAACCACCCACCAACAACCATGTTTAAGAAATAAAGAAAGCCCCATACCCATTGAAGAAATGCAATGATCGACCACAAGAAGCTTGTCGAACTCTTTTCTCAAGAATGGCAACATGAAAAAACTCCAAAAGCGTTATCACTAATGGAATTCGAAGATAAGCAAGATGTAACAATGAGTTTGGGCACAAAGCGAGTGTATAAGAGGAAGGAGGAGTGCAGCTAGTAAAACCCTAGCCACCCTTAGCTCCATCCCCCTCTTTCATACTTAAATTAGACTATACATAGTTATCATTCAATTTGATGTTCACCTCACAACTACATTTATCCATTTTTATTTTTATTTTTACATCAAAATGGGTGTAGTGTTTCATATTATATAATGTGTTATATATATGGATTAGAAAGATATATGTTATAAATTCCTATTGATAAAATAGAGTCACTGAAATATGAATATGAAAGGAATGGAGATTAAGAGAAGAGGCAGAAGGAGCTATCACCCCTCTTGTGGCTTAGGATTACCCTAGCTACCGAGATCTGCATGGCAACTTTCTCCAATTCTGTGAGCCTACCAAAGTTCTAGATAATGCATCAATCTATCTAGCATGATTTGAGTGAAGGTTCAAGTTGTAATATGTCTCCCTTGGCTTTGCAAGCTCAATGTCATCTAAGAAAAAAAGGGCATTAATTCCCTATGATCCAGTTGTAACTTTAGTGATCTAATTTAAGAGTAGAGTTTGCATAGCTCTAAATCATGTCATCTTCAAGAGCCTGATGTGGGAATGATAATGAGAGACTCTTTCCATTCCCATATTGAAGTGTTCAATTTATTAGTTAGCTCTTTGACTCTGGTCAAAGGATCTCAACCTTTTTAGAGAAGATTCAACAAGCAATTGGACTCAATCCCTCAATTGAATCTTCCATTTCTAGACCAAGAAAAAAATATATCATTCTATCTAAGTATGCATTGATTGGAAAGTTTATAGGCCTTTGGCCTAGCCCAAGGACTATAGAGGCATGGATAATAGTGCATTGGTCATCCAATATTTAAGGTCGGTATCTCTATTTTCATGTGGCCAAGGATATTTTGTGTTTCTATTCCAAAATAGGGAGGATGAAAACTTGTTTTTTCACTTCAAACCCTATTTCATGGGATCTATGTGAATGTTTTTAACTTTCTATACTTTTTACTTCAACCTAGAAGAGGAGATCACAACAATCTCTATGTGGGTTACTTTGCCCCACCTTTCCTTAATGGTTTGGGATGAAAGTACCTTCAATGCCACTGGGGACAAACTACGTTAGTACATTGACCTGGAAAAACCATATGGAAATTTGTATTCTTGTGCCAAAATATGTGTAAAAGTGGATTTGGAGAAGGGCCTTTCAGAGTTGCTACAAATTAATATGGACGGTTGGAGTCATCGGAAAGAACTAGATTATAAGAAACTTATGTTTAAGTGCAACTCTTGCCATGATTATAGGCACTTTACTAGAAAACTATCGAAGGATTAAAAAAAACATACCTTTTCTAAGTAGCCTTCGAAACCCCCTGGTGAAAAGGAGCTGAATCCATTTAGGCCGGTAAATAACAAGCATAGAAAGTCACAGACTAAGGGGCTGTAACAAGCAAATAAAATTCAAGAAGGACCATAAAAAGCAAGCATCGATAGCTGGAAACCTTTAAAAACATAGAATACATGGAAAAGGAAAGCAAGGAGGTAGAGAGGAAGAAAACCCAAGAAGAACATAAGGATGGAATAGAACCCCTCAATACCTAAGAGGATCAAGAGGTGGTTCTAAAAGAAGAAGAAATCGCAAAACCCTACTAGAGGGTGACAAAAAGAACATTCATCCAACTATATATGTTACTTTGGAAATGGGGGAAGAATCTCAAGCACCTCTAGAAACACATTTCCAAGTAGTAAGGTCTGACAAATTTGTAAGCTCTCCCATAGCTCTAGATGCTTCCTATGTAAATGCTCTGACAAAGAAGGAATCACCCCCACTCACTAGTGGCAAAAAAACCAATCAAGAACATTGAGAAATAAAAGTAGAACAAAACAAATCACAAGGTACATAGATGTTGCTTACTGCTTCTTATTCATAATTTTTAAAGTTATGAAGTACTTGTATTGGGATTCTGCTCCTGTAATGTTTTGTTGAGTAGCTCTTTTGCTATTCCAATTTGTATGGCAGTACATCTATTAGGCCAATTATGGAAAACAATATAAAGTTAGGAACAATAAACTTTTAGAAGATAAGTTATATGTTTTTTTATAATAAGTCACGACCAAATCCAAAAAAAATTGTATCACAATGTTGTAGGGTTCAATTGCAATTTTTTTCTAATACAAATATAACCATTATTTTAAAAAAAATAGAGTCAAGGATCTCTTGGATGGGGTATCAGGGACACAAATGATGTACATGAGGTAGGTGGGGTGCATTATATCAACTTGAGAGGGAATTAATCTAGTGATTGTGTGGCTAACCCAATGGGCATTATTTCTTGTGGAGAAGCCACAATTTCTACCATCATCGATTATCATGGAACTTAGACTCCAACTCTAGAAGGTTACACATGCCCTCATCTACAAATTGAGACTAAACTCCAAGTTGCAATATAGAGTTGTAGGCATAGCTGAGGTGGTGTGCATAGTTTGATTCGTGTAGAGGGTCAAGGTTGGAAGGAGGATGGACTATTTGCCACCCTAATTGATACACAAAGCTCCAAAGGACATGAAGGATGGGAGTGGCTGAAAATAGAGGGGGAAACCACCCAATTGCAAATGCAAAGCACATAGGAGTGGGAGGATTAATCGAAACAAAACCAAGAAATCAAAGGTTGAGATTATTTTTGGGATTTACCATGTCTATTAGTATTCTAAGAAGACTAGGAAGAGGCTGGAGACTCTCGAAACATGTATCAAGAAGAAACAAAGATTGTTTGTGGATCAAGAGGTGAATGGTGTGGTAGGTTCAATCATCCCTAAATCTAGGAACTAAATAGTTTGGGATTCCAAATCTGGTAAAACAATATACTTAGATTGGCATGCAAAGGATATGATTGCCTGCAACATTGATCAGAAAGTATCCAAAGAGATCCCAATTGTGGAAAAGCTGGAGCAGGTGGAAAAAATTTATGATGCCCTTGTTAATGCAATTTTAGGCATGTATAAGAGGACTTTTGATGAGGATACAAGTGCTTAGGATTGATCTGAAATTAATCCGAACACAAGAAAATTATTGTAAGGCTTAGTACCTATAAGTGCAATTTGATAATTAATGAAACCTGAAATAATAAAATACAATGCAAATGGTAAAAATTAAATGAGACAAAAGAGAGGAAAACAAGGAATTAAATAAAACAAAAAAAACAACAAATAGGAGAAAAAATGAGGAATGGGAAATGAAAGGTCAGTCTCTCAACCTTCCCATTACCCCCCCCGCCCTCATCTCTCTTATATCTTCTTGTAACTTGACTTTCAAAGGGCGTTTTGGGCTTTGGGGGCTTTTTCTTTTGCTATCAAAGAGGGAGGATCCATAGAGAATCATGAGCTGCATTGTAACTAGAGATTGTTGAAATGAAAACTTAGCAACCATTCAAAGTTGGTTTTCTCGTTTTGGTTTCCAGAGTAAATTCGTTGCATCAATTATGTGAGTGATTTTATTGTGCATGGTGGACTTTTGTTTACAACGACATTCAATAAATTGTTATGAAAAAATCTGTACAATATAGTTTTAAATTCCGCAATAAATTTGGTATGTGAGTCACTAGAAGCTCTTCGATGTAATTAATCACTACCTGTTTTTTTTTTTCATGGCGTGAGAATCCATTGTTTGCTATAACTCCATGGATTTCCTTCACGATTCCTTATCCTTAGCAATCAAAGAATACATATATATATATATACATATATATATATATATATTCTGTTTGAGGATGAAGATCATGGTTGCCATTAATTTGTCATTAATTCACTGTTGTTGCAAGTTAATAACCAAATTTCTAATTTTAGCTCGCATAATTCGGTGATTGCTAAAGCATACACACCACCAGTTTCTTCTACACTACCATACACAACCTAAGCTTCTTTCCCCATACAGAACCTAAGCTTTTTTCCCATGAGTGTACGTTGTGCAGACATCTTCTAGGGGGTTGTACGCTGCCAAACATCTTCCCCCATGGTCGTACGCTATTGATGGGTGATTTCCAAGGTAATAAACTGGTCGTGCAGGGCATATGCACCCTTGATTCGCTACTCCATTTCTCCTAGGTCATTTTCTTGTTGGTTGGGCGTTGGCATGGTCGTTAGACAAGGAAACGAGTGGAAATATGAGTGGGCATCTCTCGGAGCAAAACGTTTGGTAGTGGTTTTGTCTTACTCCATTACCCCATGAAGTCGACTCATATAATATATGATAAATTAACAACACTCTCCCTTATGTTAAGTAACATCCCTTCCTCGTATATTTGAGGAGTAGCCATCTTATAAATAGTTTAATCAATTGCCTCATATATGTTAAATGAGTGGTGTCAAGTTTGAATGGATGTATGCTTATAACCACAAGAACTTTGGGAAGGCATTGTGAATTGTATGCTAATGGTGGGTGAAAGGTGGATGAGATTTTATTTATTTTTCTAGAGAGGGAGAGGTGGGTGAAAGGTGGATGAGATTTTATTTATTTTTCTATATATAGGGAGAGAGTGAAAGTTAATTTGAAGCGTGAGTATATGTGAATGGTAATTACAATCAAAGGCTTATTGAGCTAAGTTCATTGGTTATCTAATCATTATATATTTATTAACCATAGTGTATTTGAATTTATTATTGGACAAGTGATTCTGGCATTACATATATGCATATATTATTTGACAAGTGATTTTGGCATTACACATATGAATATAGTTGGACATACTGATTATTGGAATCTGGTATTGATAAAGAGATATCTATTGGATGTGTATTGGGCAAGCACGTGTAAACAAGAAATAGGATATAGGTAGCTCATGTGATTGGCAACTCATCGAAATGAGTCATACGGTAAACAATCAAATTTTAATTGAGCAACATTGTATTTGTTGATTGGCATATTGCAAAGCATATAGTGTTGCATAGGAGTTTGCACCAAAACTCATAATATGGAATAAAGGCCTCAAAATCAATTATGAATGCAGAGAACTCGACATGAGATTGAGAATGGAGGTTAGATTTGAATTCCGTAGAGGATCTGTGTTGGTGAAGCAAGTGGGCTATAAGTCCATCATTTATGGATCAAGGATGGTGTTGCGGATGAAAGTACTATTGATGATGTTGTTGTTATAAAGGTAGGGACCCCTTCCAACCCCAACAACCTTGATATTGATTACTAGAATGAATATTGGGCTTGCTCAATTGATATTGATTACTAGAATGAGTATTGAGCTTGCTCAGTTGATATTGATTACTAGAATGAGTATTGGGCTTGCTCAGTTTCATGTTGTTTTATGATTTCCATTGTGTTAGATCTTAGTTTTGGACTTCATTGGTTGTTACTTTTCTCAATAATAATGGGTTGAGAACCTTGGTTTTTCTTAATACCATACTTTCTTTATCTTGGACAATGTAATGGATGATAATTCCTCTCCTTTTTGCTCTCATTTTGAACAACATGTTTAGTTCTTGGAGGCCTTATCCTCAATTTAGTTGTATTTTTTCTTTGTAAATATTAATAGAATAGAAGCTAAGTTACGAAAAAGTAGAGTCAAGCATAAATGTCATTTATAATTTATTTGAATTTTCGATCAAAACTGTGTATGGAGTTTTGAAACGTCCAATGTTTGGAGTGGACACGTCACCCATCATCAAGGACATAAGAAGCTGATCAACTTCTTATGTCCTTGATGATGGGTGGAGTGTCCACTCGAAATGTTGGACGTTTCAAAACTCCATACACAGTTTGATCCAGAATTCTCTCTAGCATTATGACTAACTGTGAAAATCTGCATACTCAAATTATTTGAATTTGTTTGTTTTTCTTTGTGTGAATCATACATTGTATCTAGACATAATCTTGTTTCACGAGCATTACATCATCCATTATATCATCATATACTTAAAAAATACTACAACATTTATAATAATACCACCACATGAAACCTATACATATATACATACTGATGTGGCCATGTAGATATTGAATTTCTATATCATTAAAATCCTAATTTATTAGTTAAAATAAACACTTCAACAATAATATAAACCACATTTATCCAAGTCTTTAAAATATTCACATTGACTTCCTAATTTTTGTTATATAATAATTTTCACTCTTGATAAATGAGCAAAGAGGTATCTATTGCAATACCACATTGATGAATATAGAAAAACGTAATATACAGTTTGTACTTCCCTATAACATTAATTTATTTTCGTCTAACCGTATATTATGTTTAATTTAATATCTCGAATTGAATAGGCGACAATGGTACCTGCGTTATTAAAGTAATACCTTACTTTTATTTTAATGGATCGGTAATAATTAAAAGGTTTGTCTGGATATAAAATCTATTATGAAAAGTTATGATCACATGTTTCTTTACTATTAAATCTCTTTTAGTTAAAAGTTCGGTTGTGTTTCTATCAAAACCAACATTACAAAGGATCACTATTTCTATAGAAAGCGAAAGCGAAAGCGAAATTGAAATTGTAGGATCCAAATTATGGAATTAATTTTATTTTAATAGGCATTGACAGAGCTAAGCTAAAAAAAAATGTGGATGTGGATAAATGTTGTTTATAGTATAATTGAAGACGTGTATAAATGTGATGTAATAGAATTATTATATTATAGGATATGATATGTGAAGTAAAAGTATATTTAATTGTGTATATATATATATATATATATATATATTTTATTTTAAAGATGATATCTAAGAAATTGGATTTTTTTAATGAGATTTTGTTAAATATATTATTAATAAAATTAATATTTAAATAATAAAAATAATAATCATTATTTTCAAGTATTCCAACTTAATATTCCTTATTCCTTAAAACATTTTAATAGGAAAGGAAGAGATTTACACGTTACACATTTTCTATGCAAAAGTAAATCAATTAAATATATGGCAATTCACCCTAAAACAATATATTAAACAATAATGCAATGAGTAGTTTTAAATTGTCTCACCATTGAATATGATGTTAATTAGTGTCTCACCATTGAATATGATGTTAATTAGTGTCTTGATCTTTTTTATTTTTTCTAATTTTCTTATTGTGGTTGGTAATTTCGATATCATGCTTTATGAATTTCTTTTTACTTATAATTATCATGATATTTATAATAATTAAAGCTAATGCTTATAATAATTAAAAATCTTGTTATTATATTGACATATTTTATGATTATGATCCATAATAAGATTCTCTTCCTACCAATGTTACCATTTAGATTGAAGTTTAGGACAAAGAATGTTCTTTAATTACCTTTTATTTAGTTAAGATGTGGAACCTTTTATTTATAAATATGGATTTATAACCTAAACATCAAATTAAAGGATTTAAGAAATACCCATCTCATTTTTAATCTTTTATTCTTGTAAAAATAAATGTTATAATGTAGTTCTAACTTCTAAAATTATAATGTGAATTTTTTAATTATGATATCAATTTATCTAACAAAATATTTATATCATTAATCTTTTATTCTTATATATAAATATATTGTTGTAATACAAAAAT
>JASDQU010504278.1:64020-90445 GCA_032191745.1 Picea mariana | reverse complement strand
GTGCATTAATTTCATGAGATATGAAATTAAATGAGGCTTTATGAAGTGAAATGAAATGGGTGAGTGAAATGTCATCTCATCTCAACCATTCATCAAGCCTATCCTTCACTGTTAGGTTATATGTCTCTTCACCTTCCCTCATGAGGTCGAATTAGGGAAAGGGCACCCCATTCACTTGGTATTCTTCTCATGCAATTTGGAGAGAGAAACCAAAGAGAGAGTCGAGCTAAGAAAGAGCAGGGAGAGTTGCAGCAAGTGTATCTATGAGTTACAACAGAGTAACAACGAGTTGCAATAGTTTTACAATGAGTAGCAGCAAGGAGAGAGAAACACATCATAGAGAGGTCGTACAGTACAGATTCTGGGTAGTCTGTACAACTGTAAATTGACACATAAATCGAGATAAAGGACTGTACGATTTTATGGGTGAGGTTGGGACGGAAATCAAGGCATCATACAGTCTGTAATTTATATAAATTAATTTCATCAAGCTGGCATACATTTTGAGATAGACAGTACAACATTTATTGCTATAACAGTCATACTATGTATGGATTTTTGAGCAAAGAAATCGAGGAGTTGTTGGCACAATTTTCTAGGCTGGATTTTGGGCACAGAAACTAAGATAAGTTTGTGTATTGAATTGCTGAAGATGACTGTTGTAAGAAATTATTTATTAGAGCTCTAAAAATAATAAAAATCCCCTCTCTCACTGGTTTTCCCATTGTGGGTTTTTCCAGGGTCAAAGTTAGACCAAAAATCTCTGAGTTAAATTTCCTGGTTGTGTTTATTTCTGAGTTTTTTGATGTAGTAGACTTCATGTGTTTTCTGTTCATGAGCATTTAATTTTCTTCTAAATAATTTTTAGCCTAAATTTGCAATGTGGGTTGGGCATTAAACTATGTGTCTCATTGAGACTTGAAACCGAGTTTGGGTTTGAAATTTCTACATGGTATCAAAGCTTAAGGTGTGAAAGGAGAAGAAATATATCAGCCACAAATTGCAAGTGTTTTGCTGAGAAGAGGGGGTACTTCACTAGGCAGAAAATTGTGGGATTTTGTTTCAGTTGAGAGGGTCAATGGCCACTGGTTTGAGGGTTGAGGACAGGTTGGATGGAGTTGCGCATTTCATCTCATGGAAGGAGAGGATTGTGTTGCTTCTACAGGAGTGTGAGTTGTGGGATATTGTGGAGAACTCACAAATGAATCATGTGACGGTGTCTACATATGCTACTCTTTTAGAATCCTACACCAAAAAGAACATAAAGGCCAAAATAATTATCCTTGATTCCATTAAGGACCATGTGATTCCACATGTGACTAGGAAAACCAATGCCTATGAGATGTGGGAATCCTTAACCAAACTATACCAGAGTTCCAATGAAAATTGGAAAATGGTATTGAGGGAGAAATTGAAGAGCATTAAAATGACCAAGAATGAAAATGTTGCCACTTATCTTACTAAGATTACTCGGATGAGGGATGAACTTTGTAATACCCCAAGGACAAGCCCTGGTTGTAATTATGAATGTAACATGTTTTATAGGCTGGTGAGCCAAGTATTTATAAGCTGGTAGGCTTATGTGTGGATTAGGTCGGGAGCCTGGATGTTAAAGGCCAAGAGCCTATTTTTGTAAATATTCATATTATTAATATAACAACATCACTACGTGTAGACCGACCATGAATAAAGGGTATGGGGGACTGAACTCCACTAGGTTGGGCAAGGGAGGAGGCTAAGAGATTGAGGAAAAAGGGCTAAGATTAAGAGCCTAAAAGAATAATATATAATTATTATTCTAAAATCTGTAAAGAGGATATCCATTTATCCTAAGCTCCTTTAGGGAGAGGAACGAGTTCCAAGTGGGAGGAACATGCTCCTGGAGAGCCAAGTGTCATCCAAGACACATGCAGATTTATGGGGGGGATTCTCACCATTCTTTGTATGGGGACCATGCTGGTCATCCATTACTAGGACTCACTGATGCACCGAGAAAGCACGCAGTGAGCTAGTCCACCATTGTTGAATTCCAAGACACCCGATCCCCTGCAAGAAAGCCGAGTTGATACCCTCGCTGCACCTGTAACCTGCTGGTTTCTTGCATATTGTTTCGTTATTACCGTCCTCCATGTCCAGTTTATGTTGCTGCCATCACCATGCCCTTGTGTTGAGGAGCGGGAGTGAAGAAGCAGGTTGTCAGGCCCGTGGATAGAAGAGGCAAGTTGTCAGGCCTGTGAGCAACTCTCTTCAGGTGAGAGAGTGTGCTGAGGAAGTGAGTTCTTCTGGAGGGAGTCTAGTAGCAGCTACAGAGCTTTGAGAATTCATGATCCAACCTGTTGCTTAAGCCCCAGAAAAGGGAGGTGTAGGAGTCAATGGACTGTGTGACAGTGAAGGTGTACACTCCTGGGGTGGGACATGCATGTGGGGAATGAGAGTCTGTGAGCTGTGGGCATAAGTGGCTCCTTGGAGGAAATCCTTCCTATTGTACTGTGCAACTTCCTATTGTCCCTGCCTAGCCTAGGAATCCCTTGCCCGATGGAGTTTAGTCCCAGCTCAGGGGTGACCTTGATTAGAGTGAGGAGTAGTGTGGTCTATGGCTAGGAGGTTTGTGGAAGGTCTGCACGCAGTTGGTGTAATCCAATTAAGAGATAAGTATCATTTTTGTTCTTAATGGTTAAATGATGTATTTTAGTGCATGTTTGTGATTCTTGTAATAATATCATGTGTTTTGTTGCATGTATGTTTTCATGTTATCTCTATTTATTATTATTAAGTTATATGTGATTTATTCCGCAAAAGAGCTCAATCTGAGGTGACGACGCTTGGTCTGTTGGTGGATGGGGGCGTTACAAAATGGTATCAAAGCATTTTCTGGAGTAACATGGCCCGACCTGGGTGGTCGGGGATGTTACAAAATGGTATCAGAGCCATGGTTTCAACGCTAAGCCTAGATGGGCCATGTTAGTGGAAGTTGAAGAAAAAGTTTCAGAAAAGAATTGTTGTCGAAATGGACAAAATTCAAGTTCAGAGCCATGGTTTCAGCACTAAGCCCGAATTAGGCCGGAGAAGTGCAAATTGGAACCAAGGTTCAGACAAAGATATTTTCAAAATGAACAAAATATGAGTTAAGAGCATCCCTAGGTGCCAAGAGAATACCTTGGCTGTGATATGAAACTCAGGAGGTATAACGGTTTAAGGAAAGACAATGGAGAAAGAAGCCACAACAACTGTTGTGTTGGGCCGCAAGGTTTGAATTTGGGGCGTAAGGTCTGCGCAAGGGAAAGGCCAAATTTTTCCAGCCGTCAGATATGGAAAAGAAGTGCATGAGAGTTAACCTCCAAGTCCTTCTGACTTCGTGACTTCAACGAAGTCTATGTGTTATAGAGAAAAAGGGGCCGAAGCCTGAAGCTCCGAAGTACCAAAGGGGATCTACGCCGTAGATCTGAGGAAAAGTGCTTGACCGTTGGATCGACCGAAGACAGATCAGAGCTGTTAGATCGAGTCAAGAGCAAGAGGTAAGTCGTAATGGTGAAGAACAAATCTCAACCATCAGATCTGAGCACAAGTGATTCTGAGCCATAGATCTCACAACAGTTCGAAAGTTCGACACTTCAGGAGAAATGGAGTATGCTAGAGTGAAAACTCTCGAAGTCCCGAAGTCCCGAAGTCCCGAAGTCTGGAGTTAATCTGGACCGTTCATCAAAAGAGACACGTGTCGACAGATTGGTTGGTTCAGAAATTTGGAATTTAGGAGAAACAAAGTGTGCTAAGGAAAAAATTCCAGAATCCTCGAAGTCCCGAAGTCCCGAAGTCCGGAGTTAATCCGGACCGTTCATCGAAAGAGACACATGTTGGCGGATTGGCTTGTTTGGGAATTCGACATTCGGGAGAAACAAAGTGTGCTAAGGCGAAAACTCCCGAAGTCCCGAAGTCCGGAGTTCATCTGGACCGTTCATTAAAGGAGACGTGTGTCAGAAGATTAGATTGTTCAGAGTTCGATGTTCGGGAGAATTGGAGTGTGCTAGTGTAAAATCTCCTGAAGCCCCGAAGTTCCGATGTCGAAGAGCCGAAGTGGCGTGGCATGATGATGTCATCTTTGGTGATGTGGATCTTTCCTAGACATGCCACATGCCACCACCTTAATTGTTGACAACTATACTATGTGGACCTGGAAGGTAAGGAAGTTTGGGAGTTCAACATTAGGAAGAATTGGAGTGTGCTAGTGTGAAATATTCCAAAGCCCGAAGTCTCGAAGTGACGTGACTTGTTGAGGTCGCCTGGGATGACGTGGACACATGAGATGTGTGTCGTGAGTAGGGCGAGTTGCAACAAGTGTATCTGTGAGTTACAACAGAGTAACAACAAGTTGCAACAATGTTACAACAAGTAGCATCATGGTAACAACGAGTTTCAACAAGCAAAGAGAACAACAACATAGAGAGGTCGTACAATACAAATTATGGGTAGTCCATACAACTGTAAATTGGCACATAAATCGAGATAAAGGACTGTACGATTTTTTGGGTGAGGTTAGCATGAAAATCGAGGCAACATACAATCTGTAATTTCTGTAAATTAATTTCAGCAAGCTGGCACGCATTTTGAGATAGACTGTACAACACTTATTGTTGTAACAACCGTACTATGTACGGATTTCTGAGCACATAAATCAAGGAGTTGTTGGAACGGTTTTCCAAGATGGATTTTGGGCACATAAACCAAGATAAGTTTATGTATTTAATTGATGAAGATGACCGCTGTAAGAAATTCTTTCTCATAGCTCTAAAAATAATAAAAAGCCCCTCTCTCACTGGTTTTCCCCTTGTGGTTTTTTCCAGGGTCGAAGTTAGACAAAAAATATATGAGTTAAATTTTTTGGGTGTGTTTATTTCTGAGTTTTTTGTTGTAGCAAACTTCATGTGTTTTCTGTTCATGAGAATTTAATTTTCTACTAACTAATTTGCAGCCTAAATTTGCAATGTGGGTTGGGCATTAAACCATGTGTTTGATTGAGACTTGGAACCAGGTTGGAGTCTGAAATTTCTACACAGAACACCCACTTGTAGTAGCAAACTCACATGTGATAACTTTCCTTCTGATCCAT
The DNA here is from genome assembly GCA_032191745.1 of Picea mariana. Lineage (NCBI taxonomy): Eukaryota > Viridiplantae > Streptophyta > Pinopsida > Pinales > Pinaceae > Picea > Picea mariana. The sequence continues at coordinate 85,341 of JASDQU010504278.1, read as the reverse complement.
CGAATAAGAAATCCCACTTCACATGCATGAAACTATAATGAGGGAGTTATAACGCCATACTGATGATAACATGCCCAGATAATTACCCAGATCTTGTATCCTTGAGAGCTGACTCCATGCACTTGGAAATGTGCCTTTCACATGCCACTACATGTGGCTCTTAAATGCAATGCTACACACCTCGATGGATTGATACATCAAATAGATTGGGAGACGTGGAAATAACTAGAACCCTCATCTTTTATTAAATTTCTTTATGGTAATCTAATGGCTTCCTTTGCTAACTAATCAACCACCCCATTATTCTCCCTTAACACATGATAGAATGAGACTCTCTACATAGATTGAGTTATTCTGATGATTTTAGAAGCAATAGAAGCCAATTTGTTATCTTTAGGGGGGAATCTTGTGGATTAGTTCTTTGATATTCTCAAGTCACTGATTACAACGAAAGTGTCGATACTAGAGTTGACTACTATTGATAAGCCTTGAAACAACATTTAGGCTTCAATTTGTTTTTCGTTGAAACCCCAATACCCCAAGAAAAGGAGGTTTCTTGATGTCCTTCAAGGCCAAAAATCCTCCCCGCCCTTTGATTCAAAAGGAAATACATTTAAATTATAAAAAATGATTATTATTAATATATACATTTGTGATAGGTATTTTGTTAAAATCAAATTCTTAATATTACATCGAATTATTTTGACAATTATTTTTCCAAAATCAAATCATTAATATTGCTTTGATATTTATGAAATTAAGGATTACAAAGTTATAAAATTCAAGATTTTTAATATTTTAGGCATTATGCCTTGTATTTGTATATATGTAAATTATATTTAATTAATGGATTTGTATTAATTTAAATTCTTTTTCTAGAGTATTGCATGATAAAAAAAAGGGTAAACATAAATTATTCTTTAAAAAAAATCATAAATAATAATTTCAAACTTAACGGGATTATATAATTTGGTCATATTAACAATAATATGAAACATAGTTTTAGGAAGAGGACATAAAGTGTTATAATTCATTGATGGGTGAAATACAAGGCTTAGACTTTCATAGTCTTTTTCTTTGTATGATACAAAGATATATTGTGATAAGTAAAAAAGCTTACAAATAAATATTATGCACGGTTTAAAAAAATAATGATTAGTGTTTATTATAATAAAGGAATGCAAAATATCTGTATTTTTTATTTACATTTTTCAAATTTGAAATTCAAACTATAGTTTGTATAAAAAAAAAATTAGTTTTTTTAAATTAATGAATTACAAGGAAAATGTAAAAAATATTAAAAAAAACTAAAAAACTAGGCAAGTGTCTAATTACAACATATAATAACATTTTTTTTTATCATTTTCATAACTTTGAAAGAAATAGTGAAAAAAATAACACAAATATTTCAATATAATTATTTATAGACATTGTAATATAGCTACATAAGCGAGTACTAGGAAAATATTTACCTACCTTATGAAACCAATTTAAGGTTTTTCATATTTTGTTTGTACTTGGTATATTAATTAGAAGATTGATAAATATTTCAACACTATAATTAGAAGTGGGATAAAGTTGAAACCTTGGCTTACAATAAAATTAAATCTCTAACACATAGATATTGGGTTTTATCATTTTTGTATCTTCTCTATTGTTTACTAAATCTAAGTGAATAACATTTTTTATTCCTAGTGTGTAGAGATTGATAACTACCATCCATATAATTATTCTTGGATTTGGATTGTATATTTAAAAATAAAAAAATAATTCCACGAATAAGAATATCAACACCACCAAAAATATAATAATGTTTTTCACTGAAAATAATTATTTTTACGCTTGCACTCCTCTATAATTTTTGAGTTTGTATTGTCATCATGCAAGAAAAATGCATAAATATCACAAGCCAAAGATGTCAAAACGTCATCAAGCCATTTTAAAAATTCTCTATTCAAAGAATACTTTAATATTTCCATCCAGAGCTTTTGGATTATTGTCATTAATCCCTACCTTTTAGATTACCCCAATGGTAAACTTTGGAAAGTGTATAATAACTTAATAATTGAGATTCTTGAAAAGATTGTTCAAAGGGGCATATTTGGAAAACTCTTAATAAGATATTGAGAGGTTTTCAAAGATCATTTTTTTACACCCCTGATGATCTAAAATTGATCTTTTAAAGATTTGGTTAAGTATTTTGCATGAGTTGATTTACCATTTAGAAATTGAAGAGAAGAAGAAGATTTAATGAAAGAATGTTGTAACCATCATAAAGAATGCAGAACAAAAAGTAAACATTAAGAACAACAAACCATAATGCCAAATATTGTTAACGGAGTTCGACAAAGTTTCCTATGTCTCCGAGCCTTTGTCTTAGTGGGGGAGGATTTCTTATTAATCTTCAATGCTTCAAAAGTACATCAAAAGTACATCAATTGGATTACAAACTAGTCTGGTTGTGTTCTTCTCAACCTCAAGAATCCAACACAACCGACGACACTGAAAAAGGTTGAGTATATCTCTCAGAAATGGCCTCCAAAGTTCGCTTCCTCAATGGCTTCCCTGCATAAAAATGGCTTGAACTTCACAATTCTTCATCATTATGTTGTTCTAAACCTCCCATGGCTATAAAAAACACCTAGTTTATATATATATTTTTAGTTGGGGGTCACATCCCAACTTCCTCCTAAAATCTGGCCTCAAATCGGACTCCAGATCCTCCAATAATGGGCGAAATCCACCAAAGTAGGCTAAAATACATTAAAAAATCTTATTATAAAGTAAAAAAACCCACTTCTTGGAAAAAATTTAGGCACACGCCCCCTAGTCGTAGGCTCATGGTCATATACGCCCATGTGGCCATGCGCTAAGCCCAGGTTTCATCCTACATCCCTTTGGAACTCTACATCTGGTCATGTGGAAGGTCCATGTGGTCGAGTGCCAGGCCAATTGACCCCATGCGCTGGGCTCTGCTCCTGGTTCTATGGGCTGGTATATGACCAGGGCTTGGTCGATCTAGATAGCCCCCTGCTGACCAAGATCTAACCCCCCCAAACTTCCGCCACATAGTATATCAAAACCAAAATGGATTGGAATGTGGTTAAGCCCTGCCGTGTAGCCCGATAGGTCACATCCTTGGTGGTTAGTTCGTTGCCTATGCCGAAGGTCCATGGTTTGAAACCACTGGAATCCAAAATTTTTTGACCCAGGCCTTATTGTCCTAATCTGGGGTGCCATGTGGCACCCTGTGATTGGGCCACCTGTCGCCTCTGAATTGGCCTTGTACACATAGTCAACACACAATCACTCTGTCCAGTCATCTTTCCATACACCATGTCACTGCCCTATCATCCTACACAGTCAGCACTGTAAGCCACGCCACTACCATGCATCAACCTGTCAATGGGCCACATCATCGTACAGACTGCCACATCAACGTCCATACAATCCACATGTTGAATCTGTACTGTGCCAACTCAGCCCTGAAAATGCCAAAAATTTCTGACACGTGTCACGCTCTAGTGCTTTCACTTCAACATGTTGATGTCATTTGCCACATCACGCTGACGTACTGCTGACGTCAGCAATACATATTATTGACTTTGACTTTTTTTTGCCTGTCTAGGAACAAATTCAGATTGTGATAACTTCGCTATATAGAGTCCATTTTCGAAAAAGAATATATTGCAGGAATCGACACGACGAGCCCTACATGATGGTGTTGGTTTTGTTCGAACACAAGAACTTTTAATTTTATGGCTTTTTGGATCCATCTAGATCACACCTCCCCACTAAGACCTTTTGGTCATCCAAAAGGATATTAACCAGATATCAAGTGCGGGATATGCCTCCCCACTTGTCATTTTTCTTTAAACTTCGTCCTGTGCACCTGTCACATCACAATCAATTGCATAATAACCATGATAACTAAAATCATATTCTTATCCATTTGAACTCGTTCACATCTTTCTGAACCCACTACCATCCATGTAGAAAACATTAGCAATGATAACATCATAAATATGACTGAAAATGAATCAATATGTTTGACGGGCTTGCAGTACATTAACTTATCTTGAAGCAAAGTATGATTGAACTCACATCCTACAACCACCTCATGTTCATGCTTAATATCATCCAATTTAGGTGTAACATTTTTGCTTGAATAACCCGCCTTCCTTAACTGTTCCATTGTGACAAGAGATCGATTTGCTTTAATACGATGAACATGTACAACATATTTAGTTCCCCTCTTAAACAAGTGATATTGATTCTGTTCCCTGTAGAAGATTGCTTTGTGATCATATAAATAAGGGCTTCCTAAGACCATTCCACATTCATTTAGTGGCACCACATCACATGTTACCTTATCCACAAACTTTGATGAAATTGCAAACCTTAAAGTGCATTGCTTTGTTATGGGCAATTTATGATTGTTGCTTATCCATTTAAGTGAGTAAGGTTTATGATGTAACTTAGTTATCAATCCCAATTGTTTAACCACTTCCACTGAAATTAAGTTAGATTGAGATCCACTATATATTAATGTGTCAATCTTGGTATGTTTCATAATGACCATTATATGAAACAATTTACTTCTTGAATCAAAACCATCACCAATTTTACCTGTCAAACCAACTGCTATAATCTTAGACTCATCACCTAAACATGACCCCAAGTCTATCAGATGTGTTGTTGTTGCAACTTTTTGCCTCCCTTTCCTCTCTTTGAACCACTTTGGTTTCTTCTCTGGGTGCAATTTCTAGCAATGTTCATCATCGTGCCCTTCTTTCTTGCAATTCTTGCAAGAGAGATTCTCTTCCTTCACTTTTGTTGAATTTGCTTTCTTTCCATTCCCTTTTCCTTTGCCTTCCTTCTTTGAAGATGATTCCCCTGATACACTAACTTCAATTTTTCCTGTTTCAATATATGTTGCTTGAACATAAACCTCATCAATATTATTAGGTCCAAACATAAATACAATATTACAAATATAAGTAGGAAAACCTCCTATATACTTCATAAGAGTTTCTTGTGTAGTCAATGGAATATATAACATCAAATCCATCTTACGAAATTCATCTGTATATTCCTGCACTGTTTGTCCTTTTCTTAACTTAAGACTTTGCCATTCAATTAAAGGCTTTTCCTTATATCCCAATTGATAGAACTATTTTCTAAGTGCGGAAATAAAATCATGCCACGATGGAAAAATCTTACCAACTTGTTGAGTTCCATGTTGCATCTTACTTTCCCACCAGATGAGAGTTGTGCCTTCAAGACAAAGCGATGCCAATCTGATTTTGGTTGCCTCATCTTTGATTTGCTGCACATTACAATATACCTCCATTTGTCTAACCCAATTATCAAGTTTATGAGCATTAACTTTGCCATCATACATATGATTTTTTGTTTTTACATCAAGTTTAAGTAATGACATATCAGGCTTATGTTTATGAGAATGTTTTCTTGAAGAAGTAAGATTTGAACTTGTACTTGAAGAAGAAGAAGAAAATGGAGATGAAGGAGGAGGTTTTGGAGGGTCCTCTCCTTGTTCAATATTGTCTTTCTTTGAATATTCCCCTTGAACCGGTCTCTTCCATTCCAAGTAATCATCATACAACACTTTTACTATCTCTGACATGGAAAATAAAGTTTTTTGAAACTCTCTTTTGTTTTGAGAAAGTCCTTCTTCCGATGCCATTTTCTTACTTTGAGATGTCCTCTTTCTTGATCCAATCTCAGGATCTCCTTCTAGAATATCTGCTTCACCACGACTTAGCTTTTCCTTGGTAATCGTACATACTCAAACAACCAAATGTCAACCTGTTTTGATACCACTTGATCCGAAATCGATCTTTTAAAGACTTGGTTGCGTATTTTACATGAGTTGATTTACCGTTTATAAAGTGAAGAGAAGAAGAAGATTTAATGAAAGAATGTTTCATCCATCATAAAGAATGAAAAACAGAAAGTAAAAATTAAGAAAAACAAACCATAATGCCAAACATTGTTAACAGAGTTTGGCAAAGTTGCCTACGTCTCTAGGCCTTTGTATCAGTGGGGTAGGATTTCTTATTAATATTAAATGCTTCAAAAGTACATCAATTAGATTAAAAACTAGTATGGTTGTGTTCTTCTCGACCTCTAGAATCCAACACAACTGACAACACTGAAAAAGGTTGAGAGTGTCTCCCGGAAATGGCCTCCAAAGTTCGCTTCCTCAATGGTTTCCCTACATAAAAATGGCTTGAACTTCACAATTATTCATCATTCTGTTGTTCTAAACCTCCCATGACTGTCAAAAACACCTAGTTTATACAGATTTTCAGTTGGGGGTCACATCCCAACTTCCTCCCAAAATATGACCTCAAATCCGGCTCCAGATCCTCAAATAATGGGCAAAATCCACCAAAATCAGGGTAAAATACATTGAAAAAACTTATTATAAATTCAAAAAACCCACTTCTTAGCAAAATTTTAGGCACCCGCCCCCTAGTAGTAGGCTCCTGGTCATATGAACTCATGTGGCCATGCGCTAAGCCCAAGTGTCATCCAACGCCCCTTTGGAACTCTGCATCTGGTCATGTGGAAGGTCCATGTGGTCAAGTGCCAGGCCAACTGACCCTGCGCACTAGACTCAACTCCTAGTTCTGTAGGCTAGTATATGACTAGGGCCTGATCGGTTTGGCTAGCCCCCCGTCGACCGGGCTCTAAGCCCCACAAACTTCTTCCACATTGCATATCAAAACCAAAATGGGTTGGAATGTGGTTAAGCCCTGTCGTGTAGCCCGCCCGGTCGTGTCCTTGGTGGTTAGTCTGTTGCCTATGTCAGAGATCCATGGTTCGAAACCGCCAGAGTCCAAATTTTGTTTACCCAGTCCCTATTGGCCTAATCTTGGGTGCCACGTGGCACCCTGTGATTGGGCCATGTGTCACCTCTGGATTGGCCACGTACACACAGTCAGCGCACAGTCACCCTGTCCAGTCATCTTGTCGTACGCCACATCAATGACTTGTTAGCCCGCATAGTTAGGATCGTACACAACGTCACTACCACACATCAACCTGTCAATGGGACACATCATCATATGAACTGCCACATCAGCGTTCATACAGTCTACGTGTCAAATTCATTCCGTGCCAACTCAGCCCTGGAAATGCCAAAAATTCCTGACATGTGTCACACTCTGGTGTTGCCACATCAGCATGTTGATGTCATCATGTTGATGTCATCATGAAGTCATTCTAATGTCATCTTCCACGTCACGCTAACGTACTGCTGACGTCAACAATACAAACTGTTGACTGTTGACTTTTTTTTGCCTGTTTGGGAAAAATTTCAGATCGCGATAACTTCGCCATACATAGTTCATTTTCAAAAAAGAATATACTTCCAGAATCAACATGACAAGCCCTATGTGATGGCATTAGTTTCGTTTGAATACGAGAAATTTGAATTTTAGGCCTTTTTGGATGCATTTGGATCACCTGATAAGATATTGGAAGGTTTCCAAAGATCATCTTTGTTAAATTCCTGATAAACTATTGGGAGGTTTCTAAAGATCATCTTTGTGAAATTTCTAATAAGCTATCAAGGAGTTTCAAAAGGTGTAACACCTAGTTTTCCTGCAATTCTGTAATTAAATGTAAGGCTTCATGTGTTATGAATAATGAAAACTATAATTGTGTTTATGATAATGAACAACACTAGATAGTTGTTGATGAGGGAAGCCTGCAATATTGGCCATGATACCACAAAAGGGACTAGTGAGGTGGAAATGGGAAGTTTTAATGAGGAAAATAGGAAGCTTTCCCAACAACCTAGCTTACATCTGCATGACTTGAATGTATAACATGTCCAAAAGTACCTTGTTTACCTTGACCAAAAGGAATCGTTAATGGCTTGCAAACTGGGTGGTTGGAGCAACTATAACTGCCTTCAAATTTGGTACTTGGAGAAGTAATTGGTTAGCTACATCCTTAACTAGAAGTATGCAACAACGATTTCCCCCTTTGAATTTGGATCTTGCTTCTGACAGAAGGGATTGGGGATCCCCAGGAATGAGAAAGAGGGAAAGAGAATTAGAAGACGTGCAGAGGAGAGACATGGGGAGACATTGGATAACAACAAGAACGAGCAAAAAGAGTTTCAGCATGTAGTTTGAGAAGAAGAAAAACCGGAAAGCATGCCCAAGACATGAATGGTCACCCTGGAATAGAGAAGACCCATATCCAGACTAAAGCATACGTGTCAAAACTTGATTTGTCAATGGGTTGAGTGTGGGCCATGTCGGGCGAACACCATTGATTTGACGCCCTTAAATCTTCTCCATTGGGTCTAAGCACTAAGATATCTCAACCATTGAATTCCTTAGATAATCTTAGGAGGGAGTCACGCCCCAGGGTACCGTACCCCTGGAAAACTGGAGACTTTTCAAGTCATTTTCCTTGTGTTTTCCGATACCCGGTGCCCAGTCAAGCATAGTTTTGAGAAGGGTTTCAATCCTTATCCCCATGTTAATTTTCGAGTGGAGGTAGTGACAAAATTTTCAATTACATTCTAATTAGTTAGCAAGTAATAGAAGAGTTGTACATTTAACTATCAATATGGGGTCGTATCTTACTTACAAACTGTCGTGCACTATATATGCAAGAGTAGTGTTGTTTTTCTAAGGAGTTGTAGTACTTTTAATGTCACAAATCAAAGATTCACAATACTTAACCAAGTCACCAATCTATGCTATTCACTGAGTTGCGAAGAAGAGTAAATATCACACTTGCAAGAATTGCAATCACACTTGCAGAAATTAAATCACACTTGCAGAAATTAAAATCACACTTGCAGGAATTGAAATCACGCTTGCAGGAATTGAAATCACACTTGTGGAAATTAAATCACACATGCGAAAATTGAAATGACACTTGTGAAAATTAAATCACACTTGTGGAAATTGAAATGACACTTGGATGAATTGAAATTATGCTATGAAGTATAATGAAGGTCTTATTTTGTTGTAAAAATTAAGTGTTCACTTAATCAATAACAATCCAATAAATCCGCAAACTACTGAAAACTAAAGCCATCACAAATTGAAAAGAAAACAAAATAAAGTGTAGCTGCAAGCAAAGTTGCAACAACGTGAGTTGCAACACTAAAGAAATCACAACAATGTAAGTTGCAACAGCACGAGTTGCAACAATGTGAATTACAACAACATAGCTACCATGTGTGAGCAATGATGATGTGAATGAAAACACTCAAGAGTTGCAACACATTTGTGATTATAAATTGTGAAAATAGAACCAATGCTGATTTACAGTTTAAGATTGTTAATTCTCAAAAAAATAAGAAATACCATACACGAATCACAATGATTGTTCTACTAGATTTTAGAATTGCAACAGACTGATAAATAAAATAGCTACATAATTCAATAAGAAAAACTGAAAGGTTAAATCCTACGCTAATATACAATAAATACTTGACTAAGGAGGAGGACCTATCCCCTTAGACAAGAAACCAAGCTATGAAATCAAAATCACATGATCGTTCAACACACCATTATGGGAACATGAAGAAGAAACATAATTATATTACATAAGTCTAAAAATTACACTAATAGAATAATGCGATTTCTAGAATATTTTTCTCCCCCTCAGCTTTGGTGAAGCTGAGGTTCTTATACAATATGACTAATAGTTAAAATTATACAAGAGACAGATGGAAAACCATGAGAATCCGGTTACATCATTTTTTCCAAACTTTCGTGAAGATCGGGCGTGTGTTGACTCAGTAGGAAAACCGATTCCTCTTGTAGTCGTCTACTTTCCTCATGTCTCCTTCCTATGTGAGGACCATTCTCCAACTATCGTCTACTGCGTTGATTGCTATGCTAGCAAGATTTGTAATTGGAGTCGCAACCATGGTGTACTTGGAGTTGCAGCAATGGTGTACTCGGAGTCACAACAACGGTGTACTCGGAGTCACAACACGAAGAGTTCTCTTGGAGTTGCAATAGTTGGATTATAAACAAAATTGCAATGGTTACTTGGAGTTGCAGCATGAAGAGTGCACTTGGAGTTGCAGCAGTTGGATTGTGCCTAGAATCACAACAATAGAAAGTGCACTTGGAGTTGCAACAAAGAGGTATTGGAGCCACTTTGAGGAGTTACAACTATTGTATTACTCATGTGTAGCAGTATTAGTACATGAAAATGACAAGTTCCTTTAAGAAATATGTAAGAAAAACATAAAAATGGCATACGGGGAAGGATTCATACCTTAATGAAAAGTAAGGCAAACTGGATAAGGAAAGTATCAAAAAGGAAGTGATCAATGGAAAATGGTAAGCAAAAAGGTATTAGAAGGGTGATGAAAGTATGTTAATTTAGGCACGTGTCATCTCCCCCAACCCAAAATTGTTGCATGTCCCCATGCAGCTATCAGTCACTCAATGCTAGAGAAATCAGGGAGACCTCAGAGGCCATTGACACCACAAACTACCTATCCTTTTCCCTCCTTCTTTTCACTGATGTCATGTTTTGCTGGAACTCCTCTATCTTCTACTAATTCTTGCTCTGTTTACGCTTGAGTGGCCTCATCAACTAGCATAAACTATGTAGCCCAAAAAACTATTTCTCTTGTTCCTTTGGTTTGTGTTATTTCTTGTGAACTAGTGAAGGGTCCCCCTACAACAAGAGGACTTGCTACAAGGTGACCTGATTTCTCAAGTGCCCTCTGTTCATCCAACTCAACTTTCAACATTTTCAAATTGAGATGCAACTTCCAGTTCTTCATTCTTAACATATTGTTTTGTTTTATCAAGGATGCATAAATGGGTAAAGAGTGTGGGTTGCTTACCCAAGTTGTGGTAGTGATTCTTCTTTTTGGAGTAACAACCTCTGTTTGTGGTTCCTATGCATGAGTTGAGTCGTCTCCACCAGTGTTTCCTATTGGACCATCAAATTCTTCTGCCTCATTTCCTTCCTTTTATGAATCCTGTTAGCAGGTGGGTCATTCCCCAAGAGAAACTCCTACTGGTTCTTGTGTAACAATATGGGCCTCTGGTTCTGATTTTTCCTTCTCCTTTGGATTGACATTTGCTTCATCAAGAGTGCCTCTTGTGGATTCAACAAGAGGCATTCATTCCTATTTGTCTTCATGAGTATACGTTTTGTTAAATGTGCTTATTGTTGTGTCAAGGAGGGCTTATAATTCCTTTTTTGTATTGCTAGATTACTTTGGCTTCTCTATTTGTGACTCTTGAGGCTTGGTTGAGTGTACCTGGGTTGTGTTCTCTGTTGCTTCTGGGTGAACAACATGAGCCTCTGTTTCATGTGCCTCTTTTTGTACTATACCCTCGACCTCATGTTCAACCTGTTTTGCAGAAGGACTCTTCTCTGGTTCTTGTGGGTCAACAAGAGCTTTCACCTCTAACTCTTCTTCGTCTGAATATGTTGCGAGGAGAGTGATAAGTCTTTCTCCCAGAGTGCCCTATGCTGGTTCTTGTGTGTTAGCACCGACCTATGTGTTTGTTCCCTCATTGGTTTTCAAATTGATGTCCTTCACTGGTTCTTGTGTGAAAGCGGAGGGTTCTATTTGTGCAACTTGATTTACTTCCAAATAGTTTCCCTCCAGTGGTTCTTGTGTGACAGTGGAGGGTTTCACTTCTATTGCTTCCTCTGTTTCATGATCCTCTGTCAGGGCTTATTCTTTCGGCTCAACACGTTTTCTCCTCCTATGCTGAGTTGCAACTACATTGTTGGTTCTTCATTTCATTGGAACAAGAGTTTACCTCTTTGTAAATCCTTTGACTCTATTTGTAGGAGGTTTTATGGTAGTTACCTCAATGTCACTGTCATGGTTTTCCTTCACCGGAGCTACAATAGGTTGTCCCCTTTTCCTAGTTGATCTCCTAGATTTCTTCAGTGGAGGAGTTGCAATAACTGGGCTTGTTATAATCGTGTCATTGGTCCCTAGTGGAGGATTTGCAGTATCTGGAGTCACTGTATTCGTAGTACTGGTACCTGGAAGAGGTGTTTTAGCTGTGGCCCCTTCTGGTGCCAGAAGTGGAGGTGTTTCCTGTTGGGATACTTGAAGTGAAGCCACTTCACTCTTTATGAGTATAATAGGTGGTTGAACGATGTTGTTCCAGGTGCGACCTTCCTTGTGCAGTGCATGTTCCACTAAGAGCTCGATAAGGCCATGGTGTGATATGGCCTCTCTGGGTTCTTTTCTCATTGGACAAGTGTTGCCATCGTTTGTAGCGTCCAGAACAAGAAATGTGGCATGTTAATTGGCTGGTTGTGGCGTAGATGGTCGAGCAATCGAATATGATAAACATAAACAACTCCATAGTGACCTTCACAAGTGAAGTATCGTTGTAAGAAGACAACCACATATTCCCAAGGCTGTGGAAAAGACCGATGTTTAAAACCTGTACCTTTCTTCACTAAAGGATCTCCAGACTTGAGGAATTTCTTTAGAACTTTAGGCTACAAAGTTCTTTTGGTGTACCATCTCTCACCTATCCTAGGTAGGCCAATGAATTCTACCAGTGTCTCTTCAGTGAATTCTATCTAGACACCGACTACCATTGAGTGTTCGACTATGTAATTCAAGGCAAATTGTAGAGCTCTCTCGTCGTCATATCCCTGTAGACGTAACACGTGTTCCATCCAGCCGACTCGTTCCATAATTTGTCTGATATTGTCATAGAACTCAAGTAACAAAGGCTCGGTAGTCTCCTTGTGTATCAGTGAACCTCCCATGGTTCCTTCCTTCTGCCAACTCTTAGTGTTCGTGTTTGCAGGGGAGATGTGTGTTATCGGGTGAAGAATTTCAAATTGTAGCAAGATTGGTGATGGGTATGAAAGTGGAAGGCGACGAATATAGAAATTATGGTACGAGGTGGCATAATGATAATATACACATGCAATTAAAACTGTTCATTGCAAATTCTTATTGGAACTCGTACCTATCACGTCTTACCTTGAGTGGATGTACGAGTACGGTGTTGATGGAGTTGCGATGACGAGGGACAAAGTTACACCAATGGTCCTGACCAGAATTGCAACATCGACATTATTAGTTATGTCATATGGAAGTGTAGGAACAATGATGCTCCCTAAGTGAGATATGTGAGCAGAGTTGCAACAACGAAGTTGCAACACTGGGGATGCGACTTAGTGGTGTAGACATGAATTGAAACCTCAGTGGTGCAGGCGAAAGGTATGAGTTAAAGTGAAAATATGGGATAAAGCTGCAAGCGGAGCTGCAGTGACGTGAGTCACAAAAACGGAGCTATAACATCCAAAATGAGAGGGTTGCAAGTTTAAAAAATGGGGGAAAGCTACGGTGGAATGGAAACAAAAGGAACGAGAGGGGAAATGTTTTGGAAAGTGGGGGAAAGCTATTAGTGGAGTGGATTGCAACAAGGAGGATTGCAGAAAAAATGGATTTGTCACAATAGGAATTGTAGTAGGGGTAATTGTAGCAAAGGGGGTTGCAACAAAAGGGGATGGGTACGACGAAGGGAGTTGCAACAACATGAGTTGTGTTGGAGCCGCCTTTTTCAACTAGTTTAAATGTAATTCTTAAAATCAAAGGTTGGCCTTTAAGTTGTCTTTTGCTTCGTGACCTTTACCCATTGAAAATCTCAGTAGTCCCGATATGCGAAGTGGCGACGACCGTTGTACTCCTAAGCCATTTCCATTTAACCGTTGAGCGATCTTTTTCGCTTTTCTATACCTCGGGTTATCGCGTTTCGGAAGTTACAAGTCACACTATTTCCAAGCCGCGATGTGCGAAGTCGCGAAACAACCTTGAAAGCTTACCCAGGTTAGCGCCAAGAGTAAAGTTCCTTAAACCTTAGTTAAGTGCTGTCGGGATTTTGCGTCTCGACGATCGCCCTCCCCAAAAGTCTTACCGTCATAACTCCGATAGGTGAATTTGCGAAATAGTTTCAAAAGTTACCCGGGTTAGTGTCAGGGGTAAGTCGTTTTAAACCGTAGTTAAACAATGTCGGGGCTTCGCGACACGAGATTCACTCTTCCAAGAAACTTTACCTTCGTAGCCCTGAGTCGCGAAATCATGATATTAACGAAATCATGATATTAATTAAACACTGATTAATTAAACATTTTCGGATCACATTTTTGCTTAACTAGATCGCGTCATCGCGATCTCAGATTTTAAGGGCTTGAATGATAGAAGTGAAATCTCCCGATACGACGAACGCCGAAAAAGGTGATTAAAGTTTAAAGAAAACCTAATTAAAGAAGATAAGCCAGATTAATCAGTGCATTAATACAAATATTAACGCACACCGTCTACGGGTTAAATTTAAATGTTTTTGCGCCAACTTGTGTCACAACCCGTCAAAATTTATAGCATTTATTTGAAGTGATAGGTGAATATATTTGTTTTTATTGCTAAATCTTTCTCAAAAAATGATTTGATCGTTCTGTTCGTAAGGAAGCCGTGGTTTTAAATGGTCGAGATACAAAGTTCTTTCTCTCATTGTTTCAAATTTCATTTTTATCTTGCGCAAATAAACTTTTCTCACCAAGCTAATTTCTGTATGTATACACATTTTTACTGCAGGAGAGCTAAGTCAGAGTCCTATATCATGGCCCCATGAAAAGCTTCCAAGGCGATTGCTGAGAGTTCAGGGCAAGGCTTAGATACTATTTCCGATACTTCACCCCGAAGTGTTGATTCTGTCAAAACCTGGTCATACATCTCCGAGGTTCTTCAGTCCAAATTGGTGAACTATTCAGACGATTCTAGTGATAATGAGAAGGACAATTTGGCCACCAAATACAAAATGTTGTTTAATCAGATATGCATAAGATAGCGGCCAAGCCACGACTCCTTCCATATTATGAAATGATTCGATGGGCATTAGATCATGTGGATATCTCGACCAGAACCATTATCAGCAAGCATAAGGTGACCATTGGGACTTTCAGACCAGAACATTTGTAGGTGATGTACCAATTGTCACCCACACCAAACTTCTCACACAATGCCGAGTTTCTGGAAGGCTTTAAGCAGAAAGAATGCGATCAATATGCCAGAAGCCCGTCTGATCTGATCAAAGATTGGGTCTCACACCCCGCAAAGTTCAGGGCGGATGGTAACGGAGTTTATTCAATCTCTTCCCTGGAATCACAATTCAAATATCTAGCAATGATGACATATAGGTTGTACGAGAGGGAAGACACCACACATTTTTTCTCCAGTGGGTGCCTTTGATTCATACAGTCGCTGAAGGTTGTTCCTTCGACTGGGCCAAATTGTTATCAATTAGTTTAACCAGCCGGATTACCGAATACTGGATGCAAAAGGCGAGTGGGAAGGCCGCTTCATTTTTTATGTCTGCCTACATCATGGACGTTGTTTGTTTCATGACGCCTTTCCCTCTAATGAGCTGGAACTGGACTCCATCAGAGGCTGAACCTATCCATGTTTACCACTCAAAACTTTGGGAAGATAAGGCTGTAGATTTTATATATGAAATTTTCAATTAGGTAATGGTACTAATGCATGTATCCATCTTCGACAACCCACCGCTCATAATTTCAGACAACATTGCCACCAACTTGAGAAACATGGTTGACTGGTACGTAGAGGCTGAATTTTCATACATCAGGGTTTTTAGCACTTCTGTTCCCCCCTATGCTCTACCATTATTCATACCGGATAGGCTGGTTTGTCGTGAAATTGCTAGGCAAACTGTGATTGGTGGCATAAGTAAGGAGCTTAAAGGATTTTCAAAGAAGGTATGGCCGCCTTTCCCCATTAATTTGAATACCTATTCTTTATTATATTTTGGACACGTAAAAGCCGAGGCAACGACTTTGGAGGATATTAAATTGGTACACATTGAGTTCAAGAAGCACAACCCACACAGGATCATGGGTAATCACATGGCTAGTTGTGGCCTTAAAAAGTATGAACATGAGCATTCACCTCATGATGACGTCTTCCGAGGGGAGAGATCCTATGCCGAGGTCCTAAGTTGGATTCAAACCCCGTCGCCCGAGGAGAAGATTGATTTTTTCAAAATTCAGGAACATCGACGGAGCTGCCTTCCCCCAGTCTTACAGGGCAAGAACCCGCCGATTGTAGATGTACAGAAAACGGAGGCCAAGGGCTCCAAAGATTCTGGACCTGACCAAGAGGAACACTAGGAAAAGAAGAAACAAACCGGAGGCCCGAAACAAGAAGCCGAAATCCCTAACCCTCCAAGCAAGTCAGCCTCGGCTGTTACCCCGGGGAAATCCTCCAAGAAAATCTGCAGCCCCATCGTTTCTGTTACTCCCCTACAGTCCACAAAGGGGATCCTAGACATAGGTTGGATTTTCAGCGAGGAACTAATGCCTATAACTGTGGAAGAGTTGCCTCCGAATGAATTTTTCTTCGATAAGAAGAGAAAGGCCATTGTGAGACAAGAACTTTATCACGAAGCAGGCAAGGTAGCCAAGAAATTTAAAATCCTTGTCGATGGCAGAGCCATGAAAAAAGAAGAATTTGCAACTCAGATAGCAGGGACGTTGGGGGCTTTTGCTACAGCCAACTAATATTCTGTCGAGTCCCTAAAAGAACAGTTGAAGCGAAAAAACCGCTTGATCAAAAAATTGGAGGATAAGTTGGCCACAACAGAGGCAGCTGCCAGAGATCAGGTGAACACAGGTATAGAGCAAGCTAGAGCAGCTGATAAAAAAGAAATCGAACGGCTCAAGTCCGATCTTGAACAAACACAGCAAGCGGCCCAGACCAACTAATCACAGATAAGCCATCAAGAGGAGTTAATAGGGCAATTACAGGCCAAATTAAATTTCGCCGAAAGCCATGTGATAGATATCAGGATATTCCAATCCCAAGCCATAGAAATCTGAAAAAGAGTGTCGGCAGCTCAGCAAGATTTACTTGCTAAAGTAGAAACTATCCAAAACCACTGCCAACTCATTGATCAAGTACTGGAAAACATCTCCTTCAGAGAAAAATAAGCTGGGGTGGCTTGGGTCGCTTTCTAAGAGGCTGTTATAGCCACGAAAAAAAATGAAACAAGCAATAGTTCCAGGTTTTCCATCCCAGAGCAAACCCGAGGTAACATCTTGCTGAAGGCATGGGAGCGTAACATATCAGAAGGCAGACAATGAGATAAAGAGGTAAGAAACTCTTGTGAAGAAGATTTCAGCTTCATAGATGGGTGTTTGTTGGATCTCGATAGTGAAAACAACACTGAGACACTAGGCTAGATTAATATAGCCAAGCACCTACTCAATATCAAGGAGAATGAGGAAAGAGATTTGGTTGAAATATCACAGATAACTCAGTCAGATATAGTCCAAGTAGATAAATGGCTAATAAAACCAAGTGTACATTTATGTTCTATCAGCACTGAAGACCGACAGGTAGAAGGAAAGTTGCCACAATTAGTGAAGGATTGTTACACTTGTGAAGCAAATAATCAAGCAGAACCTTCCAGGTTGATAGCCCTGTTGGTGGAGAGGTGTGTCACTTGCACCGAGCATGTGAAGGGGTAGGTTTCCGGTACCAGATAATGACATGTGTCTGCCTGTTCAATTTTTAGAATCTGAAGTTCGAAGGAAAGAAGTTGATCCATCCGCCCGAAAGAGGACAAAGGCAAAGAATTGGAACGCGAAGTATATGTCCATTATCCATTAGAGGAATTCTGTCTTCATCTATGGTTCATAGTTTGATAGCCCTACCATCATATACAATATCAATCTCATATGAACTAATTCATCTGGAGCGAATTTTAATTTAAAGTCCTTGAACCTAGAATCAAATAGTAATTCCTAGTCTCCAACTTTTAACTTATTTTTCTTGATAAACTTATCATGCCATCTGGCCCTTTGATGTTGTATTACTATGGCTTGGTGTAGGGAATATTGTCATAGTTCGTCCAACTCATTAATTTGAAAGAATATTTGTTTTTGAGTCTCTGATAAGTCCAACCCAAGTTGTACTGTTGTCCTAAGTGTCTGAATTTTTGTCTCAATGGACAACAATACTCTTTTCCCATATACTAAATCATAAAGTGTGCATCCTGTAGTAGTCCTCCAGGTGGTTCTGTAGGCCCATAAATATTCGGGGAGTCTACCGACCCAATCCTTGAGATGCAATATGACAATTTTAGTGATGCGAGTCTCAAGGTTCTTATTAGTCTCCTCTATTTTTCCATTTGCACGTGGGTGATATTGTGTTGTTACTTTGTGCTTGATCTTGTAGTTTTTCATTAGATCTCTGATGAATCGTGATGTGAATTGAGTTCCTCCGTCGGTCAATATCTCTAGTGGTATCCCGAACCTTACAAAGATATCTTCATGGAGAAACTCTACTACTTCTTATTTGGTTGCTGCCAGTGTCTTTGCCTCCATCCATTTTGTGACATAATCCATGTAGACAAGGATGTAGGAGTGTCGACGGGAAGGGGGAATTTATTGGTCCCACAAAATCAATGGCCTATTTTTCAAATGGTTCTAACACCATATGTGGTTATACCAACATTTCCTTTGTTTTTACATGTCTACCCATGCGTTGATAGTTATCACACTTCTTCATGTATTGTTTGGTGTTTCTAAATAGTGTGGACAAATAATACCCCCAATAAAGTTCCTTGTACCTAGTCCTTTTATCTGCAAAATGGCCCCCAGATGGTCCTATTGGTTGTGGAGCCCGATTATCTTATTGATTTATAGGTATGTTTCAACCGTGCTTGGATCCCATTTTCTGATGGGGGTGTGGGGGGGATTTCCCACACACTGTTGTCTTCAGGGGGGTCGAGCGGGGATGAAAATCAATGGAGCCCCCTCTTGGCAAGGGATTCAAAGGTAGCGTCCTCGAAGAAAGATTTTGGAAAAAATTGCCTTGTAAAATATTGTAATTTCATAGTCAATCTGGAGCGTTCATTATAAGGTCACGGATATGATGATAGAAGTTATTTTAGGTTTTTTTCCCCTAGAATGAAACACTCTTTTCATGAGGGAATTGTATTGCAGTTGTGTATTAGTGTGAATATTGTATTATGAGAGAGGAGACTGTAAGAAAAATAAGAGGAAGTTACATCGAGTGTGCTGTAGGTCATATCCCTTCATTTTGATGGAAAATAATAAAGGAAGGACCTGACAATTTCTCTGGTGGACGTAGCCCACACTGGATGAACCATGTATATCTGTGTCTCTATTGTATTGTGTATCTTCTATGTTTTATTTCCACATTTTTTTTATTTTATTGCTCCGCTATCCTATTTTTCTAACAACTAGTATCAGAGCGAAGGTAACTCGCAGGAAAAGAGGGTTCCTGGTTCGAGTGGGAGAAATGGCGGAAGATGGAAAATTTAGGGTCGAGAAATTTAACAGTCAAAACTACTAGTTACGGAAGATGCAGATGGAATATTATTTATATCAGAAGGATCTATTCCTACCATTGGGTGGAATAGCAAAGAAATCGATGGCCATGAAGAATGAAGAATGAGAGGTTCTTGACAGAAAGGAACTAGGAACGATACAACTAAGCCTGGTAGCATCGATGGCTTTCAATATTTCAAAAGAAAAGACAACGAAGAAGCTGATGGACGCATTGACTATTCTGTATGAAAAACCCTCAACATCCAATAAGGTATTTCTAATGAAGATATTATTTAATATGAAGATGTCAGAAGGTGGGACCTTTGTTGCAGATCATTTAAATGAATTTAATACAGTTATTAATCAACTAAGTTATGTAAAAGAGGACTTTGATGATGAGGTCAGGGCTATTCTAATCTTGTGCTCATTGGCAGAAAGATGGAATGGCTTGGTCATGGCTATAAGTAACTATGTCTCTGGTTCAAACACTCTAAAATTTGATGATGTTGTTGGTGTTATCCTTAGTGAGGAAATGCAACGGAAAAGCACAAGTGAGACATCAGGTAATGTGTTTACCGTGGATAACAGGGGCAGGAAAAATGATAGAGGAAAGGGATCAAGGAACCGTGGGAATTCTAGGAAGGGAAGATCCAAATCCAGACTAGGAAAGATAGAGTGTTGGAATTGTGGGAAGAAAGTACATCTGAAGAAAGATAACAGAGCTCCAAAGAAACAAAGAGATGGACATTGAGAGAAAAATCAGGAAGCAGATGTAACAGGTGATGTGTTACAAGATGCTTTGATTATTTCTATAGATAATATTTCCGAGTCTTGGGTAGTAGAATCAGGGGTTTCATTTCATGCCACACCCCATAGGAAACATTTTCTAGATTATATTCAAGGTGATTTCAGACAGGTTCATTTGGGTAATGATCCACCATTTAAAATTGTTGGAATGGGTAAGGTACAAATAAAGCAAAAGAATAAAAACCAATGGTTGTTGAAAGAGTTAAGACGTGTTCCACAGATAAGGAAAAATATAATTTCAACAAGGTAGTTGGCAAGTGAAGGTTGTATATCTACATTTACAGATAAGGCGTGGAAGGTCACCAAAGGATCACTGGTGATAGAAAAAGGAGAGAATATAGGTACATTGTATTTATGTACTGGTAATACTAACTCTTCTCTCTCTTTAGCTTCTACATGAGTGGATACAACACTATGGAATCATAGTCTTGGAAACATGAGTGAGAAGGGGATGCAGATACTTCACAAAATAAATTTGTTGCCAGATATTAAACAAATTGATTTGGATTTCTGTGAGCAATGTGTTTATGGAAAACATAAGAGAGTCATATTTATCATAGTGGGAAAGTTAAAGAAGAGTGAAAGGTTAGAGCTTGTGCATAGAAATGTATGGGGACCGTATCAGGTATCATATCTTGGTGGCTCTCATTATTTTGTTACTTTTATTGATGATACAACTAGAAAAACTTGGGTTTATTACATTCGACAAAAATATGATGTTTTTGACACTTTTAAGAAATGGAAAGCTTTGGATGAGAATGAGACAGGAAAAAGGTTGAAGTGTCTTAGATCATAAAATGGAGGTGAATATTGCAAAAAGGAGTTTGATGATTACTGTTCATACCATGTGATTCTTAGAGAGAATACAGTTCTAGGAACACCACAAGAAAATGGCATTTCAGAGAGGATGAACATGACAATTATGGAGTGTGCAAGGAGTATGAGATTGCATGCTAGGTTTCCCTTACAATTCTGGGCAGATGTTGTAGATATTGTTGTTTACTTAATAAACAAAGGATATTCAATATATTTTGATGGTGGAATTCCAGAGGAGGCATAGAGAGGTAAAAATGTAAACTATTCTTTTTTGAAGACTTTCGGTTGTGAAGCATTTGCCCATATTGA
>JASDQU010504278.1:35414-55197 GCA_032191745.1 Picea mariana | reverse complement strand
TCTATTCCTGTCGTGTGCGCCATGCTCTTTCCTAGGGGGGTCCCAGGGGGGGGGGCAGGTATGCCCCCCCTGGTTACACGCAGCGTTTGACAACGGGCGGTAGCCCGAGGAAGTGCCCCGAAATTTTTTTTTGGGCAGTTTTTGCTATTTTTAGCGAATTTTGCTACTTTTAGCGGTTTTGTAAATTAATCCTGGATTAAGGGATTAGGGTTTTGGTATCTACAGAATACCTAAAAACATTGTATATATATTGTATAGTGAATGGTGAAATTCGATATAATGAATATAAGAAAGGTTTTCCCGGTTGAGGGTTTCCGGTATAAATCTCTGTGTACTATGTGAATGAGCCATTGATTAAATTCTGTTTTGCTTAAGAATCTATATGCATTGCTTTACTTCACAGGTTTAAAACTTATAGTTAATCTAGGGAGAGATGATTTATGGAAAAATTAAACTCAACATCCTCCAATAAGTTGCTCAACGAGCTTGACAAGTTCAAATCTGTGAAGCGGCAAATTATAGTGGCAAACAAAAACTATGCAGTGGAAATATTTCAACTAGCTTTGATCCCATGTTGATGTTTTATGATTCTCATATTTGGTAGTTATTGCCTTATGATTAATAACAAGATTCACTTTCATACAACATTTATCATAGAATAAATATACACTGAAAATATCAACTATAACAATGCAACAGAAATAATAAGAACTAGAAATATTAACCATGCACAATAGACACAAGAACACAAGAGTTTATCCCAGGAAACCCAACCTTAGGAGAAAACCCAACAAACTTTCTATAGAAGAATTCAGTCCAAGATATTACCAGTACATCACCATCAATAGCCAAAATACCATACAAAGAAGATCCTCCCCAAGGCTAGCATCACCAAGACCTAGTGCCTTAATAAGATGACCAAGAGAAACCAAGAATATCCTTCCCAAGTGTGGCTCACTCATCAAATTACCAGAAACCCAGAAAGAGAAAAATTACCAAAAACTGTAGCTGCAACTACCTTGTGCGCACTACAAAAGGAGATGTCTGACTGTCCAAATGAAATGATCCAGTCCTGCATTTATACTAATCTGGGCGTCTGTCTAGGGACAACTTCTTATTTTGGGTCTTCAAATTACTTTATTATTTTCTGTCTTTTAATGACGGGGCTGACTTCTCTTCTTAGGTATTCAATTTCTTCCTGGGGCTTCTGTAATGGTGTAGAAGGGTCTTCTTGTACTTTCTTGTGGAAAATGACTTGCCCAAAGTTGCAAATTTTCAACAAGCTTCGTACCTACTTTTGCAAAGTTGGAGTTGGAAAATTTAATATAACCTTTACTTTTTGTGGGTCGACTTGAATACCTTTTTCTGAGATACGATGGCCAAAAACAATTCCATCAATTTCCATCATTAAGAATTTTTGATTACCGAGGGCGACATTTGACTCTTTTCACCTTATTAATGTTTTCTCTAGATTGGCTAATACCTCATTGAATTCTTCCCTGTATGTTGTGAAATCATCCATATATATTTCCATGCAATCATGAATTATATCAAAGAATATACCTATAACATCTCATTGAAAGGTGGCGGGGGAATTGCATAACCCAAATGGTATAACATTGTAGGTTAATGTTCCTCAAGGACATGTGAATGTTGTTATCCCTAGGTTTTTGGGTGCGATTTGGATTTGGTTGTATCCACTGAATTTGTTAAGGAAAAAAAATAAATTCTTTTCTGCTAACGTGTCCATGACCAAGTCGATAAATGGTAATGAGAAGTGGTATTTCTATGTTTCTTTATTTATTTCTTTGTAATATACAAAAAATTTCCATTCACCACTTTTCTTTGGTACCATGACAAGAGGGGAGACCCAATGACCATAAAAAATGGAATAGATGAAGTTGTAAGAAATTTTTGTAGCATTTCTTTGACTATGTACTTCAGTGTTGAATTCATCTAGCGCTAGGGTTGGAAAATGGGTTTGGCTCCTTCCTTAATATATATGTGATGTGTGCATAGGTCAGGATGGATTCCCTTCATGTCAAAGTAATTCTAGGCGAAGGCATCACCGTGCGTTTGCAACACTTGAACCAATTGCTCCTTTTGTTGTTTGGTTAGTCATTTGTTGATTTTCAAGGTTTTCCTGGGATGATTTCTATGGTTTCTATAATGGATCCTTGATATTTTCCGGGTGGGGTTTCATGTTGTATGGGTGAGACACTTGTTGAGGCTAAAGAAACATGATTTTCTGGTTCCATAACATGCTCACGAATATGCGTGTTTCCTCATGAAGAGGTTAGGCTATAAAATCATTGATTTCATCGTCCTCTGTTTTATCTCTTATGGCTAGGTATTTATATGTGGAGAGGACTTGGTGGGATTCCCCTTGTTCTTCACTCTCTTCTCCAACAACCCAAAGTGGCGTTTCCAAGTCTATGTTGGGTTTAGAGGGATGGTAGAGGGTTAATTGTTTTTTGGATGTCTCGTGAGAGATGGTCATATTACCTAACCTACAACTAATGTAGGCATCAAAAGTGGCCAACCAAGGCCATCCTAGGATTAGAGGATATATTCCCAGAGAGGTTTTGGGTTGTAGAACCATGAAATCATCAGGATATTCCCAGAGAGGTTTTGGGTTGTAGAACCATGAAATCATCAGGATATTCCCACAAATCCATAGATATCATTACATCTTCTAGGTTTCCCTCTGGTTTAATGGTTGATCTATCAACGAGTTAGAGGACGACGAGGGTGTCCTTAAGGCATGTAAAACCTAAGGCTTGCATAGTCTCGCATGTCATAACATTGATGGAAGCTACAAGGTCGATTAATGTGTTATTAATTAGTTTATTGTTGATTTGTACATTAACGACCAGACTGCCAGGGTTAGATTATTTAGCTGCGAGAACTCCCCCCATGATTAGGTCTAATAGTTTTCCCATGACATGAACGGTTTGGGGATCCTTTCGTTTCTTACCAGGTTTCCTTAGACAAAGTTATCGTACCGATTTTGAATAAATAGGTACATCCTTAATTGCTTGAAATAACAACATTTTGACAAACACATTTTTGAGTTCTCCTAAGAAATCAAACTCAGGTTGTATAAAATGATTTTCTCGGTTTATCATTTCAGGATAAGGTGGGTCTTAAAGTTCAAGGTGGGAATTATCATATTTTGAAGGTTCCTAAGATTTTTTTTGTTCCAATTCTTCATTTGGATATTCCTCATTTAAATATTCAATACTAATATGAGGTTGGTCCTTGGTTAATGTCTTCCTGGATCGAAGGTGAATATCATTGCATTCCAGGGAAGAGATGGAGTAAGTAGGGTAGGTCGCAAGTCCAACAACTTGCATTGGTTGACCTAGCCTTCCATTATTGGGGTTAGGTATGGGTTGTGCAGGTAGTTGTGGTTGATAAGGGATGGATGTGGGTGCTTTCATATGGGGAGGTGGAAGGAGTTGCATGGGTGGTTGCATCATAGGTTGTTGAGGTCCTCCTATAGTGGGGTTTCTCCATCCCTGTTTCTATAACTAGTTTGGAGGAGGAGGTTCTACCCATTTTTGTGTTGGCATACCCCATGGTTGAGAAGCATATTGCATGGAAGGGTTAGTCCAATATGAATTGAAATATTGAGATTGATATTAGATTATACCTTGAGGCTTGGGCTTCCAAGGTCGCTTCTGAGAGAAATAACATAACTTTTTTGGTTCTTCGACTTTCTGGTAGATAGATTTTAATCCTGGTAAAGATGGACAATTACGAGTAACATGATCCTCACTGCACATTCCACAAATCTATATTTGATCCAACAAACATTCCCTCCTTGGGTTCTTTGTTCTGCATCTCAGAACAAAGATAACCAATGCTTTTTCTGTCTCTTCCCTCTTTTTCTTCATCTGCAGTGTATCTAGTTGGGAGCTCAGGGAACAAAGTATGTCGATCTTAAAGTATTCTAACATGTTCCTGATTTCTGATCTCGTGACTCCACTTCCAATATTTTTTCTTGTTCTTGCAAGTATACCTCTTTCTCCTTTGCCCATTTTTTATGTGCCTATGGAATACTTACGACAAAGTTCCAAGATAATGTCATAGTCTAACTAAGGAACATCTCCTTCACCCATCATTTTAAGGATTTCTATAAAATCATCTCAGATTCCTCTTAGAAATAAGACATGCCATATTTCAAGAGCCAAGTCTCCTTGCTTTTCTCTTTATAGGTTATAGGTAAATTGTTCAACGTAATCTTCAAGGCTCTCATCTTCATGCTGCATCATCTTGAATAATTCCTCTCTTCTTTCTTTATCTTTGCAGTAGTATTGGTATTTGTCTAGAAATTTCTTCGTCATTTGATCTCATGAGCGGATGCTATCTTTTCCAAGGCCCTTAAACCTTCGTAGTGAAACTCTCTTAAGTGTGGCGGGAAAAAGTTTTAGCTTCTGGGCGTCTGTCACATAGTCGTAGCTTCTGCAAAGCATGTCAAACTCGAAGAGTAAGGTATCAAGATCTTCCTTAGATAATCCATGGAAGTTTGGCAAGGTTGAATGTAGGATGTTCTTCATCGTGGTCACCTCATCTATTTCTTCGATTGGAAATTAGAAAGTAGAGGGCTCCTCCTTGACAGTCTCGTGTGCCATTTCTTTTCGAGGTCCATACTTTGTTTCTAAAGGTGCCTCAGGGAAAAGGAACTCTTCTGAATGATATTGTTCACTGATATGTTCTTCTAAGAGATGAACCTATGTGTGCAAAGACCCTTGTACATTCTTCGATTCTTGAGGAGATGCTTTGGGCTTATTTTTGGCAAGAAAACTTGTTGTACGTGATAAGTAATTTGGTTGATTGATCTCCTTTCCCTCTTGTAATTGACCTGTACTATTAGTTTTTCAGGAGTTTTTGGAAGAGATAATAATTCTACCTTGCTGATCTATAGCTTTGGGCACATAAAATAATAGAAAAACATTTTACAAATTGTTGAAAATAAACATAACATTTAACCTACTGAAATGAAGAGAATCCACACAACTAAACAACAACTACCTGTTTTTGACAATTCCCCAACAATGGTGCAAAAAATGACATACTTTTTTAATTAATTTCTAATTAGTTAGAAAAAAAATGAAGAGTTGTACATTTAATTATCAATCCAGGGTCATATCTTTACTTACAAACCATTGTGCACCATATATGCAAGAGTAGTGTTGTTTTGCTAAGGAGTTGTAGTACTTTTAATGTCACAAATCAAAGACTCACAATACTTAATTAATTCACCAATCTATACTATTTCCTATGTTGTGAAGAAGAGTAAATATCACACTTGCAGGAATTGAAATCACACTTGTAGAAATGAAATCACACTTGTGGAAATTAAAATCGCACTTGCAGGAAATGAAATCACTCTTGCAGGAATTGTAATCACACTTGTGGAAATTAAAATCGCACTTGCAGGAAATGAAATCACTCTTGCAGAAATTGTAATCACACTTGTGGACATTAAAATCGCACTTGCAGGAAATGAAATCACTTTTGCAGGAATTGTAATCACACTTGCGGAAATTGAAATCACACTTGTAGAAATTAAATCACACTTGCATAAATTGAAATCACACTTGCATGCATTGAAATTATGCTACGATCTACTGGTGACTTGCTCAAGCATAACAAATATCTTGTTTTGTTGTAGCAATTAAGTGTTTTTTCAATCAATAACAATCCAATAAATCCCCAACTTGCTAAAAATTAAATCTATCACAAATTGAGAAGAAAACAAAATAAAGTATAGTTGCGAGTGAAGTTGTAGCAACGAAGCTGCATCACTGAAGAAACCACAACAATGTAAGTTTCAACAGCATGAGTTGTAACAATGTGAATTAAAACAACATAGATACAACGTACTAGCAGTGACGGTGTGAATGATAGAACTCAAGAGTTGCAACATGTCTGTGATTATAACTCGTGAAAATAGAACCAATGCTGATACATATTAAGATTGTTGTTTCTAAAAAAAAGAAATACCATAAAAAAATTGCAATGATTGTTCTACCAAATTTTAGAATTGTAGTAGACTGAGAAATAAAACAACTACATAATTAAATAAGAAAAAATGAAAGGTTAAATCCTACGCTAATATATAGGAAATTGTTGAATGTGGAGCATGATTATCTTCCTAATTCAGAGGTCTTTTTTCAGCTACGTTTGGACCCCATTACCTGAAACATAGGTCCACACGGGGGGGGGAGAGAAATTTTGGATCCCACCCTTGGCGGGGGTTCATGGGCGATGCCCTTGAAGATAAAGTTTTGGGAAAATTGCCTTGTAAAATGTTGTAATTTCATAGTCAATCTGGATCGTTCATTATAAGGTCACAGATCTGATGGTAGAAGTTATGTTAGGGTTTTTATCTCTTGAAGGAAACCCTCTTTTATGAGGGAATTGTATTGTGGTTGTGTATGTGAGTGAATATTGTATTCTGAGAGAGGAGACTATGTGATAAAGAAGATGAAGTTATAATGGGTATGTTGTAGGCTGTATCCCTTCATTTGTTGGATAATAATAAAGGAAGGACCTGGAAATTTCGCTGGTGGATGTATCCCATACTATGTGAACCACGCATATTTGTGTCTCTGTTGTGTTGTGTATCTTCTGTGTTTTATTTCTAAATTTGTTTTATTTTATTGTTTTGCGATATTTTTTTTCTAACAACTCGTATCAGAGCGAAAGGTAACTTGCAGGAAAAGAGGGTTCTTGGTTCGAGTAGGAGCAATTGCGAAAAATGGAAAGTTTAAGGTCGAGAAATTTAAAGACCAAAATTACCAGTTATGGAAGATGCAAATGGAAGACTATTTGTATCAAAAGGATCTTTTCCCATCGTTGGTTGGAAAAACAAAGAAGTCGGTGAGTATGAAGGACGAAGAATGGGAGACTCTTGACAAAAGGAACTGGGAATGATACGGTTGTGCCTAGAAGCATCGGTGGCTTTCAATACTTCAAAATAAATGATGATGAATTATCTGATGAAGGCATTAGCTACAATACATGAAAGACCCTCAACCTCCAATAAGGTATTTCTAATGAAGTGATTATTTAATATGAAGATGTCAGAAGGTGGGTCTGTTGCTGACCATTTAAATGAATTTAATACAGTTACTAATCAACTAAGTTCTGTAAAAGTGGAACTTGATGATGAGGTTAGGGCTCTTCTAATCTCGTGCTCATTGCCAGAAAGATGGAACGACTTGGTCATGGTTGTAAGTGACTCTGTCTATGGTTCAAGCACTATGAAATTTGATGATGTCATTAGTGTTATTGTTAGTGAGGAAATGCGACGGAAAAGCACATGTGACACATTAGGTAATGCATTGACCATGGAGAACATGGGAAGACAAAAGGATAGAGGAAAGAGCTCAGGGAATAGTGAGCATTCTCAAAAGGGAAGATCCAAATCTAGACTAGGAAAGATAGAGTGTTAGAATTGTGGGAAGAAATGACATCTGAAGAAAGACTACAGAGCTCCAAAGAAACAAAGAGATGGACAACAAGAGAAAAAATAGTAAGCAAATGTAACAAGTGATGTGTTACAAAATGCTTTGGTTCTTTCTTTAGAAATTATTATTAAATCTTGGATAGTATATTTAGGGGATTCATTTCATGCCACACCCCATAAGAAATATTTACAATATTATGTTCAAGGTGATTTTAGAAATGTTTATTTGGGTGATGATGAACCATGTCAAATTATTGGAATTGGTAAGGTACAAATAAAGAAAAAGAATGGAAACCAGTGGTTACTGAAGAGGTGAGACATATACCAGATCTGAGAAGAAATCTAATTTCAACATGGTAGTTGGAAAGTGAAGGATGTATATCTACATTTACAGATAAGACATGGAAACTCACTAAAGAATCATTGGTAATGAAAAAAGGAGAGATTGTAGGTACATTGTATTTATGTACTGGTAATAATGACTCTCCGATATCTTTAGCTTCTATAGGTGTGGATACAACACTATGGAATCATAGGATTGGAAATATGAGTGAGAAGGGGATGCAAATACTTCACAAAAGGAATTATATTCCATATCTTAAACAAGTTGATTTGGATTCTTGTGAACACTGTGTTTATGGGAAACATAAGAGAGTTATATTTTTTAGGGTTGGAAAGGAAAATAAGAGTGAAAGTTAGAGATTGTGCATACATATGTATGGGGACCAACTCAGGTATCATATCTTGGTGGATCTCATTATTATGTTACTTTTATTGATGATGCAACTAGAAAAACCTGGGTTTATTGCATTCGAAAAAAAATATGATGTTTTTGAAACTTTTGAGAAATGGAAAGCTTTGGTTGAGAATGAGACATGAAAAAGATTGAAGTATCTAAGATCAAAAAATGAAGGTGAATACTGTAGAAAGTTGTTTGATGATTATTGTTTGTACCATGGAATTCGTAGAGAGAAGACAGATCCGAGAACACCACAAGAAAATGGTGTGTCAGAAAGGATAAATAGGACAATCATGGAATGTGGAAGGAATATGAGATTGCATGTTGGGTTTCCCTTACAGTTCTGGGAAGATGCTATAGATACTGTTGTTTACTTAATAAATAGAGGGCCTTCAAGATCCTTGGATGGTGGCATTCCAGAGGAGGCATGGATAGGTAAAAAATTGTAAACTACTCATTTCTGAAGACTTTTGGTTGTGAAGCATTTGTCCATATTGATAAATAAAATAGAACAAATCTTGAGGAAAAATCCAAGAAGTGTACCTTTATTGAATATAGTGTTAATGATTTTGGTTATTGCTTATGACATTATGAAAATTATAAAATCATTAGGAGTAGAGATGTGGTATTCAATGAAAAGGTCACATACAAAGATAAGTTGTAGGGAAAGAAACGGGAAAATGAAAACATAGAATACACAATGCTTGATGAAATCAAAGAAAATGAAATTCCAAAGGCACCAAAAAATCAAAATATACAACAATAGGAGCAACAAACACCTCAAAATTCTGCAAGTGTTATAAGATCTACCAGATTAAGTAGACCCCCTGAACGATACTCTCCTTCATTGTATTATTTATTGTTGATTGACTCTGGTGAACCATAAAGTTATGAAGAAACAATGCAGGTAGACACTAAAAAGAAGTGGGAGTAAGGCATGTAAGAAGAAATGGATTCCTTGGTAAATAGACAGACTTGGGACTTGGTTCAGTTGCCTGCAGGAAAAAGAGCATTGCAAAATAAATGGGTTTACAGGTTCAATGAAGAAGATGAAGGAAAAAAGCGGTACAAGGATAGACTTGTTGTAAAGGGGTTTGGACAAAATAAAGGTATAGATTTTGATGAAATATTTTCTCCTGTTGTTAAAATGACTTTAATTAGGACTATTTTAAGTCTTGTGGTGGTAGAAGATTTGCATCTTGAACAATTAGATGTAAAAAAAAAATTATCCATGGGGATTGAGGAAGAGATTTATATACAATAGCCATAGGGGTATGAGGTCAAAGGGAAGGAAAATTTGGTATGCAAGTTGAAGAAGAATTTGTATGGCCTAAAGCAAGCTCCACGACAGTGGTATTTGAAGTTTTCCAAGTTTATGATAGAACAAGGTTACAGTAGATGTCATTTTGATCACTGTGTTTATTTTAAGAGGCTAGAAAATGGAATCTATATTATCTTGCTATTGTATGTAGATGGCATGCTTGTTCCAAGGTCTAACATGCGAGATATAAATTTTCTCAAAAACAAATTAGATAATTCATTTGCGATGAAGGATTTGGGTGATGCAAAGAAAATCCTTCGTATGAGAATAAAAAGAGACAAGAAAAATTGCAAATTGACATTGTCTCAAGGTGAGCACACAGAGAAGGTGCTGGAGAGGTTTAGATTGCAGACTGCAAAACTAGTTAGTACACCTTTGGCCAACCATTTCATATTAACCAAGGAAATGTGTCCCAAGACACAAGAACATATAGAATACATGTCCATGGTCCCTTATTCATCAGTAGTTAGCAGCTTGATGTATTCTATGGTGTGCACAAGACCATATATTGCACATGCAGTGGGAGTTCTAAGGAGGTACATGAAAAATCCAGTTAAAGAACAATGGGGGGAAGTAAAATGGATTCTCAAGTATTTGAGAGGTACTGCTACTCATGCATTATGTTTTGGAGGTTCAAACACTATTCTACAGGGATATGTTGATTCATATATGGTAGGTGATAAAGATACTAGGAGAAGCACCACAAGGTATTTTTTTACTGTAGGGGGAACAATAGTAAGTTGTATTTCGAAAATGCAAAAGGTTGTTGCACTTTCAACAATAGAAGCAAAGTATGTTGTTTCTATAGAGGCTAGTAAATAAATGATTTGGTTACAAAGGTTTATGGAGGAATTGGGAAAGAAGCACGCGAATAACATGTTGTATCGTGACAGCCAGAGTGCCATTCATCTTGCAAAGAACTCAAGCTTCCATTCTAAGTCTAAGCATATATAGCTCATGTACCATTTCATACGATCTGTTTTGGAAGATGGACAATTTTATTTGGAAAAGATATAGACTAGCCACAATCCTGCAAGCACGTTAAAAAATGTAGTAACTAGGGAGAAACTGAGTTCCTGCTCAGTTTTAGTTGGGATTCAAGTATGAAGGTGAAGATGATAAATTTTCTAGGTCCAAGGTGGATCATAGTCCAATAGGTACAAAAATAATGTAGAGTTTGTGATTAGTCTCCAAGTGGGAGATTGTTGGTTGTGGAGCCTGATTATCTTCCTGATTCTGAGGTCTTGTTTCAATCGCGTTTGGACCCCATTTCCTTACTGGGGGTTGTGGGGGGGCTTTCCCCCCCACATCTCTCACCAGGGGGATCTAGGGGGGGGGGGGCGCGACAATAAATTTTGGAGTCCCCCCCTAGCGGGGGTTTGAGGGCAGCACCCCTGAAGATAAATTTTTCGGAAAATTGCCTTGTAAAATATTGTAATTTCTTAGTTAATCTAGACCGTTCATTATAAGGCCGCGGATCTGATGATAGAAGTTATGTGAGGGTTTTTCATCCTAGAAGGAAACCCTCTTTTATGAGGGAATTGTATTGTGGCTGTGTATGTGAGTGAATATTGTATTCTCAGAGAGGAGATTGTGAGAGAAAGAAGAAGAATTTATAATGGGTATGTTGTAGGTTGTATCCATTCATTTTCTAGATAATAATAAAGGAAGTGACCTAGAAATTTCTCTAGTGGATGTAGCCCACAATGGTTGAACCATGTATATCTGTGTATCTATTGTATTGTGTATCTTCTGTGTTATATTTCTGCATTTGTTTTATTTTATTGCTCTGTGATCTTGTTTTTGTAATACAAGTACCTGACTAAGGAGGGGGGACTACCCCCTTATATGAGGCACTAAGCTATGAAATCAGAATCACATGATCGGTCAACACACCATTATGCGAACAAGAAGAAGAAACATAGTTGTATTACAAAAGTCTGAAAATTACACTAACAACAAAATGTGATTTCTACAATAATTTCCTCCACCTCAGCTCTGGAGAAGCTAAGGTTCTTATACAATATGAATAATATCTAAAATTATACAAGAGACGTATGGACAACCATGATAATCTGACCGTTCATCTGGTTACATCGATTTTTACAAACTTTAGTGAAGATCGAGTGTGTGCTGACTCGATAGGAAAACCGATTCCTCGTTTAGTCGCCTACTTGCCTCATGTCACCTTCCTATGTGAGTACCATTCTCCAAATGATGGTTGAAACATTAATGATAGTTATTTTGGTGAGATTTTTAATTGGAGTCGCAACCGTGGTGTACTCAGAGTTGCAACGATAGTGTACTCAGAGTCGCAACAACGATGTACTCAGAATCACAACAGAAAGAGTGCACTTGGAGTTGCAATAGTTGGATTGTACACATAATTGCAATGGTTACCTGGAGTTGCAACATGAAGAGTGCACTTGGAGTTGTAGCAGTTGGATTGTGCCTGGAATTGAAACAACAGAAAGTGCACATGAAGTTGTAGTAGAGTGGTATTGCAACCACTATGAGGAGTTGTAGCTACTGTATTACTCTTGTGTAGCAGTATTAGTACCTAAAAGTGACATGTTTATTTAAGATATATGCAAGAATAGTGTAAAAATGGAATATGGGGAAGGATTCATACCCTAATGACAAGTAAGGCAAATTAGATAAGGAAAGTATCAAAAAGGAAGTGATCAATGGAAAATGGTAAGCAAAAGGTATTAGACCGGTGTTAAAAGTATGCCAATTTAGGCACCCATCAAGTAGAACACGTTTCGATGACACCAGAGTGATGTCCATATGACGTAGTAGAACCAATGCGAAGTGGACAAGTGTCAGTACCTGGGTGGAGGATTCTTATACCCAATGATGATGTGTGGTGTTGTGGTTAGTCCATATGTCATAGAGATGATGTGCCACGTGTCTAGGATATTTGGAGCCCATCGCAGAGTTTTTTATCGAGTCACGTGGATTCCATGTGTCAAGCCAGGTGGCAGGGCTTGTTAGGTCCACGTGTCCAAGGTTCCATCTAGACCACCGTATTGGGCGCTCGAAGTTTGAGTGCCTATGATTTAATCTGGGGCTCGATGGCTGATGGGTCGATATGCCCAATGGAATAGTGGTTGATTCGACATCCATAGCTACGTCAACGCTAGATGGTGACACATGGGATGGTATAGGTGGCAAGGGTCCACGTGGACATATGGGGGTTTTTGGCAAAAGAAGGTATGGAAACTTTGGGAGGCCATAACTTGTGATCTAGAGATTAGTTTTGAGCATGGTTACTATCATTGGAAAGATCTCGATGAGCAGAACTGAATCATAGGGTCAGAATTGAGATTTTAGAGGGGATTGAGAGTGGTGGTTTTTAGAAAGGAAAAGAGAAAATTTGTACATCCCACTAGCCTAATTGAGGTTAGGGGGACGAGTTTGTTACAAAGTGGTATCATAGCAAAGTTTCAAACTCTAGGCTTGAATGGGTCACCCAAGATGAATGAGTTTTGTAATATTTTATGTAATGAAAGTTTGTATTTTAATAATTAAATATTTAGATGCGCTAATGAATACTGAAAACAATCTTGAGAAAAATTAATAAGAAAAATGGAGTCTTGGACCAAGACCGTTGAAGCAGATTGATGTTTGAAAGGTCCAAAATTTTCTTTGTCAAAAATTTTGAAATGTAATTTAATAATAGCTTTTTGTTGTTTCACCACATAAGATATTTTGAAAATTGAATGGTGGAAGTCAACATGGACGAGACCTCTCATTTCATAGATGAAGAGTTTGATGGCAGGAGGGCAAGAGAAACCCCTCCACATTTGGTAGCCATAGTAAGAATTTTGAAGGCAGACAATGAAAGACTCATGAGAGCTCATGTAGAGCAGACAAATGTAGTATTTCTACATAGTTTGTATGAGACTAAAAAAGAATTACAACAAGGTCCAACCAATAGTAATGCAAGACTACGAAAGTCAAAGAAATTAAAGATCCATTCATACTCCTAGAAGCAGGGACCAACTCATAGTAAGGAGGGAATAATTTCTTCCAAGAAAAGGCATCGAGATACTAATAGGAACATAACTAGTGGGGATACTTCCACAAAGTTCTCTAGTAGGAAGACCACTATAGAGGAATTGTCCAACAATGAAACTAGTTCAAGTGTTCCCAAGAAGAAAAAGAAGAGACACTCACAAATTTCTTCGACAAAAGAATTCAAAAGGGCTAAGCCACCTACCTTTGATGGAGAAATCATGAAAGGAGAAGAGGATGAATCTTGGCTATTAGGATTAAAGAAGTATTTTCGAGTGCATAATTACTCGGAAAATACAAAGGAAAAAATAGCCATTTTCAATCTAAATGGAAGAGATTCCATATGGCGGGAGGAAGTCAAAGAAGTTAAGGGGTTAAAAGAAAGCAAGTTGACCTGGAAACAATTTGAGAGATATTTTAGGAAGGCATACTTATCAGAGAATTTCTTTGATGAAAAGATCAAATAATTCCATGAGAATAATTTAGGACAACTTACCATGGATGCATGCCAATAGATTCTTGGAGTTGTTGAGATATGTGCCTTACTTATAGGATGAAAAAGAGAGGATACAACATTTCCTCAATTGATTGCCACAATCCTATCAGGACAAAATTGAATTTGATAAGCCTAAGACCTTGGAGGATACCATTAAGAAGGCTAAGTGTTACTATGACCAATCCAAGCATAGGCAGGAGCCTCTTAAGGATTGGAAGAAAAATGATAAACCCAAATTTCAATAGAAGGGATTCAAACTATCCCAATATAAGAATCCCAAAAGGAGTGCTTAGTTTGGCCATCCGAGCAGAAGTATGCACCAACACAAATTTCCATCTCATAGTCAGAACAGGCCAGAGAGAAAGAAGAGGAGCAGAAGAAAGGACATCTACAATGTCGGGGTTTTGGGGAGGCACATATGTTGAGAGATTTCCCTCACAGACAACATGACAACAAAAGAGTCTACTATGTTTAGGAGGATACTACAGTTAAATATGTGGCAAGAAGTGTGCCAAGGACTTATGTAGCCGTTGAGAATTGACAATCAGACCATCAAGCCTCTGTGGCGAAATTAGAAGGTATAATTTCCAAATAACCTATTTCTATTTTGATTGACCCTTGTTCTAACCTTGGCTATATCTTTCCCCAAGTTGTTGAAGCATGTGCCCTATAGAAAAGGAAGCATGCAAAATCATGGTTAGTTCAGCTAGCCATAGGCACCAAGAGTAAGGTATACAAAATGATTGAAGCCTTCCCATTTGAATTGAATGGTCTACATACCCAAGCAATCCTGAACCTACTTCCTTTGGGATCATATGACATGCTTATAGGCATGGATTGATTGGCTTCCCACAAAGTAAAACTAGATTGTTTTAATAAAACTTTGCACTATGAGGATGAAAAGGGAAACAAGAGGGTGTTGCAAGGTATCCAAAAGCTTGTATATGTAAGACATATATCAACGATACAAATCAAGAAGTATAAAATAAAAGGGTGTCCCATGTATGATATGCAAGTGTTAAATTCAACAGAAAAAAACAAACTAAAAATAGAAGACCACCCGATGTTGCATGAGTACATATATGTGTTTCCAGAGGAGATACCAGGACTGCCCCCTACAAGGGACATTGACTTCTCAATAGAACCAATGCCAAGAGTAGTACCTACATCAAAGTTACCTTATAGAATGAGCACGTAGGAGTTGGTAGAGTTAAAAATACAACTAAAATAAATGTTAGACAAAGGGTATATAAGGTCTAGTGTATCCCCGTGGGGAGCAATAGCTTTATTTGTAAAGAAAAAGGATGGTACTCTTAGGATGTGTATTGAATACAAACAATTAAATTTGTCTATAGTCAATCTCTTTTCGATGGAATTCTTACTCAAATCCGATAGGAAGTTTTCCAGAAGTTATAATTCCATCTAATCCATGAGAATTTTGTTGATGGAACTTTTCTCTTAGACGTTTTGGACCATTTTAAAACAACCAAATCATCAATGTATTAAAAAAATGAGTGGATAAAGTTGAAAATTTACCTTGCTGAAAAAAAAATGAACTCACCATAAAAATTGAGTTTGTCTGCTTATTAAGTCACTTCTATATTTAAATATTGAATTGTAAAATTCATCTCTAACCTACTGAGCTAGCTTGAATAGTTGATTGCTTTGAGATTCATATAATAGGTTTCAAGTTAATTCCTCAAACTTATTACCTTTATTGCATGTCTCAATCAATGTCCTTAGTAGATCAAGCATTGTAATCAATATTGACATGTGTATACTCAATACCATCCACAAAACATGAAAAACATTAAAGAATTACCTACAAAATTAAAAAAAAATCATCTCTACACATTAATATATATAAATAAATTAAACAAACTCACCTAACAATTTCAAAAAAGCTTATATATAAATATACCTTTAAATTAGTATAATTAAAAGTTAATTTTATAAAACACATATATGTTATCTTTATCTAATAACATAGTAACTAAAATAATAAAAAAATAAACAATTTTTAAAATAATTTTATTTTTATTTTAAAAATAATAGAGTCGCTTAAATTTTTTAAAAATAATTTTATTTTTATTTTATAATACATAGTTGATGAGTCGCTTAATATTTTCAACGTGTCATTTAATGCGATTTAGTTTCAAAGAGTTAGCTTCAATGGATTGAGTGGGATAGGAAGACAAAAGGACATGCATCAAGTTATCCATAGGTGATGCTTCCATAACTGGATAATGGAAGAGAAATCCCTACATAATTAAGTAAGATATAGAAATAATTCTATCAACTCAGGATCGTTGCATCAGAAGTGTGCTTGTACGAACCATTTACTAAGGCCTATAATAAAAAAGGGGCCTATAATAAAAAAAAGTGGGGGAATCATCGAAGCTATTATCTACGTGAAAACAACTCCCACTATTTATATAAAGGGCTCACTCATTAAATAACTCACTGTTTCACTTCCCTTAAATAATAATAGGGTTTCACTTCCCTTAAATAATAATAGGGCTCACTTGTTTACCTAAATACACAGTTCAAGATCGAGATCCGACATGCCATCAACGACATAGGCACAATGAGTAGAGGCAACATTCGAGCCAGGTCAAGAACCATAGCTTTTTCAAAATCCAATTTTTGCATAACCAATTCGAGATTGAGATAATGACCCATCTCCCACAGTTCGAGATCGAGAGCTAACACACACACACATATATAAACCTTGAACTAATTGAGAATCCAATTGTTAGCCCAAAAGCTAGGGAAGATAATAGTATAGAACACTCAACTCCTCATTCATTCAGCTAATAAGAAAGAAAGTAGTAGAAAGGTAGTAGTAATATCACACTCACCTACTAGTTCATAAAGGTAGTAAGGGAAGTAGTTTCACTCATTCACTCACCTACTCAAGTTAGTAGAAGACAATTTCCCTCATTCACTCAAGGTAGTAAGATCCTCGGTGGTAATGGTGCTTTAGGTTTTTTTTAGCCAGTTCTATTCACATTCTTGATTTCTTCATACTGTGAAGTGACTACAAAATACATATTAAGATAATTACAAAATCATATCAACATTGTTTCCAGCTAGATCTATGAAGTCATATAGGGCTCTGTCTTTAAAATATGTAGTAGTTATCTACTGTGACTACATCTCTTTCTACAGTTTCTTCATAAAAGAGCCATCCAGTAGGTTGCTTCAAAGCCTTCTTTGATAAATTGTTTGCTTCTGAGTTGAATTTCTTGTGTACATGCATAAATTTGATTGAATCAAATTTATCTTTTAATCTCCCGATCTTGTCTTTCTAGGAATAAAAATATAGCAGGTTCAAATTCGATTTGGAATTAATCCAGTCAATGGCCACCTTTGAGTCTCTAGCTACCATCAACTTTTTAATGGATAATATAGAAGAAAAAAGTAAAAGATCCCATAAACCCCATAAACCCAATAATTCTTCTTTCATATTGTTTCCATTACTTCTAGCAAAATGAACTCTGAAAAAGTGGTCTGCAGTGATTTTGAGAAAAATACCAATGCCACAAAAATTGTCAACAACTACACCATCAAAGAACCCTATTGGAATGTCATCAAAGAAAACTGGGTTGAGAATATGTTCAAAATTGTCATTTTCGGAAATACCAGTGTGTTCTTTGATTGAAAGGAGGATTTTAGTGACTATCATGGACTCTTGTCTGTGCCAATTCTCAAATAAGATTTTATTTTTGTATTTCCATATGCCCCAAATCACCAAAAAAGGAATATGCCTCATCTTTGGGTATTGTATAAACCAGAGCATCAAATTTTCTTCTAAGGAGGAACAACTCCAAGCTTCCGGTATCTTTAGACAACAGAACACCTTTCCAAATGTTTTGTGTAGTATCATATTTCACAAAGATATGAGTGGTTGTCTCTTCATCTTTGAGACAAAGACTATGATGCAAGAGCATCGTCATCAAAGTGCACATGGAGGACAAATCAGCGCTCTAGCGCGCATTTTGAAGAATTTTTAAATTTCAAAGTTGGCATATCAATGTAATATTTGAAAAATATTATAATTAAAGACGATCTTAAATGTTTGGACATTGAGCCATCGCATGAGATCGATGGGGAACATATTTTCCTTTAATGATGTAGATTGCAGTACAGATCTGGAGCTTTCACTCTTATCTGTCTGTCTCGAATATTTATTGTAATAAAGCCTTAGTAGTTGATATATTTTAATTCGATAGGATAGCTCTAGAGTAGTTGGAGGGAAAGGCTCGAAGAGCCCCTCTTATATAAAGCTTTGTATTGTTTCCCAAAAGAGTCTGGTGAAGTTATTATTGTAGTTGTATATGTTGTAGAAGTTGCTGAAGCTTATCAAAGTGTATGACCCCATGTATATTTTCAGTTGAATGAATATAACAAAGAAGCATCGTTCTAAATCACTGGTGTTGCTATGGTTGTGTCTATTTGAATGAATGAATGGTAGGCTTTCTGTTTAAGTGCAATTCTCTGTTATTTACTCATTCTTGTGTTCATGAATGCATTTACAAGGTTGAATGTACGAATCTTTGAGACATTAGATAAGTTTCAATTGTTTCTCTTCAAAGACTTATGCAAGGAGTGCATTGACAAAGTCTATTTCGACTCAGAGGCTTATAAGAGATAACTTGAGGTTTTGTTTGCAAGGAGTGCATGTTGTCCACAAGGAGTGAGTTGACAGAGTCTTTTGACTCAAAATCTCATGAGGAGTAGATTTAAGCTTTGTTTGAGAAGAAGTGCAGAAGACCTCACAAGGTGTGCATAGGTGGAAACATACTTAAGTTCTTTTGTTCAGGAGGAGAAATTGGGTTGAGTAACGAACCGTTGCAAGGCGTGCACAATTTCTCACAAAGAAGTTGATCAATTGAGAAGGAGACTTGTTGCAAGGTGTGCACATAAGTCAAATTTCGACTAAGTGTCGAAAAGGTGCTTCGAGGAGTCTGAGGTCTCGGAGAAGAACAAGCTCAAAAGAGATAGCGGGCGATAATTATTCGTTTGGGAGGAGTCCTTGAAGGTTTCCCAAAATCAACGAGCAAGATCCATCCAGGAGGAAGCAGGATCATTCCAGACCATCAGATTTGGGAGAAGTTGGGCGGTGGTTAGCCGCGAGTTCCTTCGGAAGTTCATGAATCAAAGGATTTGGGGTGTTAAGGAGTGAAAATCACCAAAGTCCAAAGCTGTGGAGAGATCCTAGCCATTGGTTACAGTGGGAATACATGGCAACAGATTGGAGAATTCAAAAGATAGAGTTCTGAGAGTTTTGCGTGGAGAAAAGGTCAAGTTTTTGCAAAGTCGCGAGAAGCAGGGAGATCTGGACCATTGATCCAAAAAACACGTGGCAGAGATCCGTGGAGTTTAGGAGAAGAGAAATTCGGAGAAAAGCAGGTGAGGAAGAGTTAAACGCCCAAGGTGCGAAGTAGCAAAGCTTACAGGAGCCGTTGATTTGAGGAGGACGCATGTCATCATATTGCGAGATCTAAAATTGTGCATCCGACAAGAGGTAAGAAGCTAAACCTTGACCGTCGATTGCATGGACACATGGTGCCATCTCCGTCACTTCATAGATAGAGCCTTCGGAAGGAAAATGAGATCACCACCATTGGTTGTCAGAGGGAGCGCGAACCATAGATCTGGTTCCGAGTAGCTTCGCTGGTTCGAATTTCGTGTAAAAAGATATCTGCTGCATCCAAGGCAGTC
>JASDQU010504278.1:22725-33647 GCA_032191745.1 Picea mariana | reverse complement strand
ATTGATAACTTAGTATCCACAGAAATGGTGGAGAAATTGGAGCCGGAGACAACTGCACACCCAAGTCCATATAAAGTCTCATGGTTGAAGAAAGGACACTAGGTAATGATAACTAAACAATGTCTAGTTGAATTTAAGATAGGAGGATATAGAGACAAGATTTTGTGTGATGTAATTACCATGGATGTATGTCATGTTTTTCTGGGGAGACCATGGCAGTATGACAAGAATTCCATTCATGATGGGAGGAAAAATACGTATACCTTGGAAAAAAATGGTAGGACACATATGTTGCTGTCAATTGAGGAAAAGAAAGTGAAGGAAGAAGCCAACACAAGTATACTTCTCATGGGTGGGAAGGAACCCCTGAGTGAATTAAAGAAGGAACATGAGATGCAGTTTGCTGTGGTGAGGAAAACCAGAGTTGTCCTTACAATTACTTCTATGGCTGATGAGGAAGTTCAGGAGTTGTTGGAGAATTTTGCTGACATAGTAGTGGATGAGTTTCCAAGCTCATTTCCACCTATCAAGAGTATCAACCATCACACTGATCTAATAGTAGGAGCAAGTTTTCCGAACAAAGCATCATACAAATTGACACCTCAAGAGAATGAGGAGGTAAAGAGACAAGTCCAAGATTTACTAGACAAGGGTTTGGTCAGAGAAAGCTTGAGTCCATGCACAATACCAACTGTGTTAAGTCCAAAAAATATGGAGGATGGAGAATGTGTACAGACTCAAGAGCCATAAACAAGATCACCATTAGGTATGGATTTCATTTTCCAAGGATGGATGACTTAATGGATTGATTGAACGAAGCAAATTATTTTTCAAAGATAGAATTGAAGCGTGGATATCACCAGATAAGAATGAGGGAAGGTGATGAGTGGAAAACAACCTTCAAGAAAAACAAAGGGTTGTATGAATGGTTTGTTATTCCATTTGGATTAACAAATGTCCCAAGTACTTTTATGAGATTGATGAATGAGGTATTGAAAGATTTCATTGGTAAGTTTGTGATTGTATATCTGGATGATATACTATTCTTCAGTAAAACTGAAGAAGAGCATTTGAGACACTTAACATTAGTAATGAGAAGATTGCAGAAAGAGAAGTTGCTGATAAATCTGAAGAAGTCCTCTTTTATGAAAACATAACTCATTTATTTGGGTTTTGTGATCTCTTCAAATGATTTGAAGACGGACCCAAAGAAGGTGAAAGCAATCAAAGAATGTCCATCACCAAGGAGCATATTCGAGGTGGGAAGCTTCCATGGATTAGCAAGTTTCTATAGGAAGTTCATTAGAAATTTTAGTGGAATTTGTGCGCCAATATTAGATACAGTGAAGAAGAGGCACAAGTCTTTTAAGTGGACATAAGAAGCTGAGAGAGGCTTCAAGATATTAAAGAATAAGATAACAGAACGACTGATTCTGGTCTTGCTAGATTTCGGGAAGATGTTTCAAGTAAGATGTGATGCTTGTGGAGTTGAAATTGGAGCACTCTTGAGCCAAGATAATAGGCCTATTGCAGATTTTAGTGAGAAGTTGAATGACACTAAGAAGAAGTACTCCACATATGATAAGGAATTTTATGCAATAATTCAAGCCTTGAAGAAATGGAGGCACTACCTTGCTCCAAAAGAATTTGTTTTGTATAGCGATAATTATGCTTTAAAATTTATAACCAAACAGGAGAAGTTAAATCAAAGACATGCTAAGTCGATAGAGTTTATGCAAAATTTCACTTTTGTCATTAAATATATTTCTGGTAATGTTAACAAAGTTGTTAATGCATTGAGCAGAAGATGTCTGATTTTGCAGGAATTTCAAGTGAAAACCTTAGGTTTTGAATACCTTAAGGAAATGTATTGTGATGATCCCGATTTTAAAGAGGCATATGAAGCATGTGCAAATCCTGTGCTCAGAGACATAATCCAGTGGATAGAGTATCTGATTCAAGATGGATTGTTTTTTAAAGGTTGCCAGTTGTGCATACCGAAGTTCTTAATGAGGGATAACCTGTTGAAAGAAAAACATAGTGGAGGTCTAGCCGGACACTTCGATCATGAAAAAACATTTTCACAATTGAGAAGTTCATACTATTGGCCAGGTATGAGAGCATACGTGAATAATTTTGTGAACAAATGTAAGATCTATCAGTATGCAAAGGGAAAGAAACAAAACACTAGATTGTATCAACCATTGCCTATTCTGGAGAGGCATTGGGATGCAATAAGCATGGATTTTGTGTTGGGATTGCCGAGAACACAAAGAGGAAGTGATTCCATATTTGTGGTCATTGATAGATTTTCAAATATGGCACACTTTATCCCATGCCATAAAACTAATGATGCAACACACATTGCAAATTTGTTTTTCAAAGAAGTTGTGAGACTTCATGGGTTGCCTAAGAGTATTGTCTCAGACAGAGACACAAAATTTGTTGGTCATTTCTGGAGGACGTTGTGGAAGAAACTAGGAACAAATCTATCTTTTAGTTCTTCATATCACCCTCAAACGAATGGACAAACTGAGGTGGTAAATAGAAGTTTAGTAGATTTGCTAAGAAGTTTGGTCACTGGACATCATAGCCAATGGTATCAAATTCTAGCACAAGCGGAGTTTGCATACAATGACTTAGTAAACAGAAGTATAGGAAAGATTCTGTTCCATATAGTGTATGGAATGAATCCCAAAGGAGTATCAGAATTGAGAGATCTAGACCAGAATGAATTCAAAAGCACTGGAGCATAAGACTTTGCTGCAGAAATGCAAAAGATTCATAATCAGATCAAGGAACTGTTGCAGAGTAGCAGTAAAGAATACAAGTGCAGAGTTGATCAACCTAGGAGAGAACTCCAATTTGAGGTGGGAGATCAAGTTCTGACACATCTCTGGAAGGAAAGGTTCCCAAGGGGAACATACAACAAACTCAAGATGAAGAAGATAGGACCATGCAAGATCCTAATGAAATTTGATGAAAATTATTATGAGATAGAGTTGCTAGAGGATGTGGGTATATTGCCCATATTCAACATTTCAGATCTATATCCTTACATGAAAGATGACGCTAAAGGATTAGAAGATCAAAAAGAGATTCAACAGAAAGAGAAGATGCTTGTAGAAGAAAATACACAGATGGAGAAGATCATGGATCAAAGAATTGGTAAGAAGACTAGGAGAAAAACATATTTTGAGTATTTGGTGAAGTGGAAAGGACACTCAAAGGAGGATGCCAGTTGGGTAAATGAAGCAGATATTCAGAAGCATGGAAGGTCAGTGCAGGAGCTCATGG
Organism: Picea mariana; assembly: GCA_032191745.1. Classification (NCBI taxonomy): domain Eukaryota; kingdom Viridiplantae; phylum Streptophyta; class Pinopsida; order Pinales; family Pinaceae; genus Picea; species Picea mariana. The sequence goes on along the minus strand of JASDQU010504278.1, from coordinate 30,350 downwards.
ACATGAGTCCATGAATTTTTTCCAGATGAGTATGATGCAGGAGCATCGTCATCAAAGCACACATGTAGGACAACTCAATGACCTAGCGCACATTTTGAAGAATTTTTGAATTTCAAAGTTGGCATATCGATTTAATATTTGAAAAAGATTATAATTAAAGACGATCTTAAATGTTTGGAGGTTGAGGCATCACATGAGATCGATGGGGAATGTATTTTCCTTTAATGTTGTATATTGCATTACAGATATGGAGCTTTCGCTCTTATCTGTCTATCTAGAATATTTATTGTAATAAAGCCTTAGTAGTTGATAGCTTTTGATTCGATAGGTTAGCTCTAGAGTAGTTGGAGGGAAAGGCTCGAAGAGTCCCTCTTGTATAAAGCTTTGTATTGTTGCCTAGAAGAGGCTGTTGAAGTTATTATTGTAGTTGTTATAGTTGTATATGTTGTAGAAGTTGTTGAAGCTTATCAAAGTGTATGAAACCATGAATATTTTCAGTTGAATGAATATAACAGAGAAGCATCATTCTAAATGATTGGTGTTGCTATGGTTGTGTCTATTTGAATGAATGAATGGTAGGATTTCTATTTAAGTCCAATTCTCTGTTATTTACTCATTCTTGTGTTCATGAATTCATTTATGAGGTTAAATGTATGAATATCTAATACATTAGATAAGTTTCAATTGTTTCTCTTCACAAGCTTATTGAAGGAGTGCGTTGACAAAGTCTGTTTCGACTCAGAAGCTCAGAAGAGATAACTTAAGTTTTTATTTGCAAGTAGTGCATGTTGTCTGCAAGGAGTGTGTTGACAGAGTCTTTTGAATTATAAACTCATGAGGAGTAGCTTTAATCTTTGTTTGAGAAGAAGTATAGAAGACCTCGCAAGGTGTGTGTAGATGGAAACATACTTAAGTTCTTTTGTTCAAGAGGAGATATTGGGTTGAGTAACGAACTGTTGCAAGGCATGCATAGTTGCTCACAAAGAAGTTGAGTTGAGAAGGAGACTTGTTGCAAGGTGTGCACATAAGTCAAATTTCGACCAAGTGTAGAAAAGGCACTCTGAGGAGTCAGAGGTCTCGAAGAAGAACAAGCTCAAAAGAGATAGCGAATGAGAATTCTTTGTTTGGGATGAGTCCTTGAAGGTTTTCCAATATCAATGAGCAAGATCCATCCAGGAGGAAGTGAGATCATTCCAGACCGTTAGATTTGGGAGAAGTTGCGTGATGGTTAGCCGTGAGTTCCTTCAGAAGTTCGTGAATCGAAGGATTTGGGGTGTTAAGGAGTGAAAATCTAAAGCGGACTCCCCCCTTCCCTCCCGGGGATCTGTGACCTCCCAGTCTTGGATCTTTAAATTCCTAAGCCGAATTGGCTCTTCGAGCTTTCAATAGACCCCGAATACTCAACGCACAGGTCCTTTTTACTGTTACCCGCAGGGTCAACTATCCGTGACTCCTCTCTCCACGCTCTCGATAACACCAACTTCGTGAGTACTAGCCCTGCACTACTCTATTCCTCCTAAGTGACCACGAGCTATGACCGTGGACCAACTCCTTCGCGATTTCAGGCTTCAGAGATATCACGATCTCTGACTTCAATTATTTCCGAAGTGCTCTCCTCCGAAATTCCGGATCTCTGCCGCATGTCTCCTTGGATTTTGACGACCCAAAAATGTTTCATGTTTTGTGACTTCGCGAAACTCTCGTTCACCTCACACTCAAACCTCTAGACTCCTGAATTCAAGATCTCCTAATCCACTTCCATGTATCCTCTTCACAATCGACAATTAAGATTACTTCGTGACCTCGGGAGTTCACGACTCTGCTCTTACAACACCTCCAAAATTCCTGAACCATGAAGTGCCAAGATTCTTTATGGTCAACCTCCCCGTAATTCTCCCAGATCTGACGGTTAGGAACAATCTCGCCTCCCTCCGAAATGGATCTGGTTCGTAGAATTTTGGGAAACCTTAAAGGGTTATTCCCTTTGAATATTTCTCATCACTCTCCCTCCTGAGATTGTCCTTGACTTATTTGTTCCCCCGAACGCTATCTTTGACACTTAGTTTAATTTTCAGCCTGTGCACACCTTGCAACAGGTTCTCCTCCACAACTCAATTTCTTTGTGGATGATTGTGCACACTTTGTGACTGTTCTCCAACCACTTCTCTGCGACTAAAGTCACTCTACTCCTCTTGAGCTTACGTGTCTGAGAATTTTTCATGCACTCCTTGCGAACAAACTTCCTTCAATATTGACCATTGAAGGATAACCTTTCACTCCTTGCAACAGTTCTTTTACACTTGATTGTTCCTCTTGAACAATATGACTCTCAACGTAATTCCTCCTACACGCCAACTTCAACCATATCAACTAAAATTTTGAGTCAAAATAGACTCGGTCACACACTCCTTGCGGATGCCTATGCATTCTTTGCATAAATAAGTTTCACGCTACCTCTTCTGAGCTTCAAGTCAAAACAGACTCAGTCACACACACCTTGCGAAAGCTATGCACACCTTGCACTTGCTCATAGAAGAGAAACAATTGAAACTTATTCAATCTTCACAGCGATTGATACATTCAACTATGTAAATGCATTCATAAACCACAAGAACAAAAAGTAATAGAGAATTTTGAATAAACACACAATCTACGATTCATTGATCTAGATAGACACAACAACACCATACATTTGGGACAATGCTCCTCTGTTATATTCATTCAACAGTCATATACATGGGTTCATACACTGTTCTTCAACACTCTACAACATATACAATAGATTCAACAACTCATCAACAATTAGATAGCCAACAACAAGCATTTTTTTTTAGTGGCCACCTATACAATGGATCCAATAGACTCTTCAACTATCAACTATCATCATCCTCTTCTGGGCAACAATACAAAGCTTTTATACAAGAGGGGCTCTTTGAGCCTTTCCCTCGAACTACTCTAGGCTATCCTATCGAATTAAAAACATTCAACTACTTAATATTTATTACAATAAATATTTGAGTCAGACAAATAAGAGCGATAATTCCTACCATCGGACTGTCTCCCTCGGGAACTTCCTCCTCTTTCAGAGTGATTACGTGTTTTTCCGTCTCACCCTTAGACTTCTGGGCCTTGTCATGGGAGATTCCTTTGCCTCTGTTTGGACTTCGTCCCCGGCCTCTCTGAATTTGTTTTCTAGCCAACTTCTCCTCTGCTTTGAGTGCAATCTGATAAGCATCTTCCACAATTCTAACTCTCATCATGTGGATATCGTCTTGGAGTTCATATCTCAGGCCATTGATGTACCTGGCAACTTTTTCCTTGTCTCTCTCTCTTTGTCCATCCCTGATGTTCAGTCTGTATAACTCCTTTGTGTATTCCTTCACAGTGATTCCCTTCTATCTCAGGTTCTGCAATCTCTTGAACAGGTTTATCTGGTAATCTTTGGCTATGAATTTATCCTTTAGCTTGGCTACCATTCTATCCCAACTCTTAATCTTTTGTTTTCCCTTACTTCTCCCGTCAGCTTGCAGTTCATCCCACCACAATGCTGCATGTCCTTTCAACCTGGTGACAAAAAGTTTCACCTTCTTCTCCTCATTGACATCTTCATAGTCAAAATACTTGTCCATTACTTGTATCCAATCAAGCAATTATTCAGTGTCTAAATTACCTTCATACATTGGTATGTCAATCTTCACTCTAGCTCCCAACTTGAAAAATGCTTTTAGTAAGCGTTCTTCCACAACATCCTCGGCTAAAAATTATTCAACTTCCACTTATTCATTCTCTGCATTGCTGACGTCTCCAGCATCAGGTGCTTTTCTTTGTAACTGTTTCCATGGCATCCAACCTTGCTCTGAGTTCTCTCATATCCCTCTCCATAGATCTATTTGCTACGGGCGGCTCTGCATGTCCTCTAGGTGACATTGTACTGATGTACTGATACCACTCGATGATATCAGTCTACTTATCCATCTCCTCTTTCTACACAAATCAATTTTGTGATTGCTCTGATACCACTTGACGTAGACCCGCCCTTCCCTCCTGGGGATCTGTGACCTCCTAGTCTTGGATCTTCGAATTCCTAAGTTGAATTAGATCTTCAGGCCTTCAATAGATCCCTAATTCTCAATGCACAGGTCCCTTTTACTGTTACCTGCAGGGTCAACTATCCATGACTCTGGTCTCCGTGCTCTGGGTAACACCAACTTCATGAGTACTAGCCCCGCGCTAGTATCTTCTTCCTAAGTGACCACAAGATATGACCATGGAACAACTCCTTCGCGATTTTGGGCTTCAGAGATATCATTATCTTTGACTTCAGTTCTTTCTGAAGTGCTCTCCTTCGAAATTCCATATCTCTGTCGCATGTCTCCTTGGATTTTTATGGCCCAACAATGTTTCAGGTTTCACGACTTTGCGAAACTCTCGTTCACCTCACAAACAAACCTCCAGACTCCTGACTTCTGGATCTCCTAATCCACTGCCACGTATCCTCTTCACAACCGATGATTAAGATTACTTCGTGACTTCGCGAGTTCATGACTCTACTCTTACAACACCTCCAAACTTCCCAAACCATGAAGTGTCGAAACGCTTTATGATCAACCTTCGCATAATTCTCCCAGATCTGACGATCTGGAACAATCTTGCCTCCCTCCGAAACGGATTTGGTTCGTAGAATTTTGGGAAACCTTAAATGGTTCTTCCCTTTGAATATTTCTCACCGCTCTACCTCCTGAGATTGTCTTTACTCGACTTCGTTGTTCCTCTGAATGCTATCTTCGACACTTAGTCTAATTTTCATCCTATGCACGCCTTGCGACAGGTTCTCCTCCACAACTCAATTTATTTATGGATGATTTGCACACTTTGCAACTATTCTCCAACCACTTCTCTGTGACTAAAGTCAGGCTAATCCTCTTGAGCTTACAAGTCTGAGACTTTGTCACACACTCCTTGCGAACAAACTTTCTTCAATCCTGACCACTGAAGGATAACTTCGCGCTCCTTGCAACAATTCTTTTACACTCGATTGTTCCTCCTGAACAATATGAATCTGAGCGTAATTCCTCCTACATGCCAAATTCAACTATCTCAGCTGAACTTCTGAGTCAAAACAGACCCAGTCACACACTCCTTGCGGATGCCTATGCATTCTTTGTATACATAAGTTTCACGCTACCTCTTCCGAGCTTCGAGTCGAAATAGACTTGGTCACACACATCTTGCATACACTATGCACACCTTGCACTCACTCATAGAAGAGAAACAATTGAAACTTATTCAAGCTTCACAACGATTCATACATTCAACCATGTAAATGCATTCATAAACCACAAGAACAATAAGTAACAAAGAATTTCAAATAAACAGATAGTCTACCATTCATTCATCTAGATAGACACAACAAAACCATACATTTGGGACAATGCTCCTCTGTTATATTCATTCAACAGTCATATACATGGCTTCATACACTGTTCTTCAACACTCTACAACATATACAATAGATTCAACAACTCATCAACAATTAGAGAGCCAACAATAACAAATTTTTTTTTTAGTGGCCACCTATACAATGGATTCAACAACCTCTTCAACTATCAACTATCAACAACCTCTTCTGGGCAACAATAGAAAGATTTTATACAAGAGGGGCTCTTCGAGCCTTTCTGTCCAACTACTCTAGGCTATCCTATCGAATTAAAAGAATTCAACTACTTAATATTTATTACAATAAATATTCGAGTCAGACAGATAAGAGCGAGAGCTCCAGATTTGTACTGCAATCTTTAACATTAAAGAAAAATATGTTCCCTCATCGATATTATGCAATGAATCAGCCTCCAAACATTAAATATGTTCATAAATCAAAATCCTTTCCAGATATTACATTAATATGCAAACTTTGGAATTCAAAATACTTCAAAATGCGTGCTAGTGCGCCCAACTGTACTCCACATGCACATTGCTGGTGATGCTCCTGCATCAAAATTGCCGAAGTCTTAATCTGTGGAGAGATCCTAGCCATTGGTTACAGTGGGGATACATGGAAACTGATTGGAGAATTTGGAAGATAGAGTTTCGGGAGTTTTGCATGGAGCAAAGGTCAAGTTTTTGAGAAGTCACGAGAAGCGGGGAGATTTGGAACGTCGATCCAAAAAACATGTGGCAGAGATCCATGGAGTTCAGGAGAAGATAAATTCAGAGGAAAGTAGGTGGGGAAGAGCTAAAACGACTGAGGCACAAAGTAACAAAGTTTACAAGAGCCGTCGATCTGAGGAGGATGCGTGTCGTCAGATCGCGGGATCCATAATTGTGCATCCGATAAGAGGTAAGAAGCAAAACCTTGACCGTCGATTGCGTGGACATGTGGTTCCATCTACATCACTTCGGAGATAGATCCTTCAGAAGGAAAATGATATTGCCACCATTGGTTGTCGGAGGGAGTGCGAACCATAGATCTGGTTCCGAGTAGCTTCGCCGGTTCAGAGTTCACGTAAAAAGAGATTTGCTACATCCAAGGCAACTGGAGTCCGAAGTCACGAAGTGCTTAGGAGGTTTAGCCCTGGGTCACAGCCCGAGGTCACATGTGGAGAGGGGCTAGCGGAAGGAGCTAGCCCCCGTCAGCATTAATATTTTAAAAATCTCTAAGGAGAGGGACCATGGGTTCCATATGACTTGCGCCTAAAGTGATAAAGGCCTGTGTTAAAAACAACTTGGGGCTAGCAAGGCCTTGAAGAGATAATTCAGCTTGGGAATTTAAAGATCCTTGACCGGGAGGTCACACAACCCTGAGGAGAGAGGGGGGGGGGCTGTTTACCTGGGATGTTTACTTCCCAAATAACCTTATACCACCATCTATTTTCATCCAAAATATNGGGATGTTTACTTCCCAAATAAATTTGTAGTTACAGCACCCGTAGCTCTGTTCCATGAACACACTATCTTGTCCCTTGTATTATTTAGTTATATACCATTGCTCCTTAACATTGTAAGATAGTCATTCCATTCTGTCAACAACTTGTTTGTCAGTCCAAGTTGATTTGCCTCGTACAAACTTTGATTAGTTCCAAAATCATTTGGGAAAGCCGCCTGCACTAAGGAGAAAATATTTAAAATGTTTAAATGATGGATTAAAGGACCTGAGAGTTTATAAGAAGTATTACACTCGATAAAGGGATCATATCCAAGTATAACCCGATTACCACATCCAATCGGCCAGACCAACCACCTTTTAATGATGGGGAAAGAAATTATGAAATTCCTCCAGATGATAGAGCCTACTGGGTACTTGCACTCCTCTCTGCGTAGCCAAGAAGTTAAATCTATACCTTTTAAATATTTCTTTTTTAGAACCAAATTCTACAGTCCTTTTCCAAATAAACCTCTCCAGCAAGACTTGGCATCCAAGGACTGAGTGAATAAGCCTTTGCAGTATATATTTTGCTAGAATAAGCCTGCCTCCCAAAGAGAGCCAGTGGAAAGTCCAATTTCCAATCCTCTTCTCAACCTTTTATATCATCCAATTCCAATCGGCCACCCTGTAGTTGTTTGGTTTTAAATAAAAACCAAAGTATTTCATACCTTGATCAATGCAAACAAACTGTATATTGAAGGTT
>JASDQU010504278.1:948-14606 GCA_032191745.1 Picea mariana | reverse complement strand
AGATCTATGGTTTTCACTCCCTCCGACAACCAATGGTGGCAATATCATTTTCCTTCTAAAGGATCTATCTCTGAAGTGACGTAGATGGAACCACGTGTCCACGCAATTGACGGTCAAGGTTTAGCTTCTTACCTCTTGTCGGATGCACAATTATGGATCCTGCGATCTGACGACACGCATCCTCCTCAGATCGACGGCTCTTGTAAACTTTGTTACTTCGTGCCTCGGTCATTTTAGCTCTTCCCCACCTGCTTTCCTCTGAAGTGCTCTTCTCCTGAACTCCATGGATCTCTACCACATGTTTTCTGGATCAACGTTCCAAATCTCCCTGCTTCTCGTGACTTCTCAAAAACTTGACCTTTGCTCCATGCAAAACTCCCAAAACTCTATCTTCCAAATTCTCCAATCTGTTTCCATGTATCCCCACTGTAACCAATGGCTAGGATCTCTCCATAGATTAAGACTTCGGCAATTTTGATGCAGGAGCATCGCCAGCAATGCGCATGTGGAGTACAGTTGGGCGCACTAGCACGCATTTTGAAGTATTTTGAATTCCAAAGTTTGCATATTAATGTAATATCTGGAAAGGATTTTGATTTATGAACATATTTAATGTTTGGAGGCTGATTCATTGCATAATATCGATGAGGGAACATATTTTTCTTTAATGTTAAAGATTGCAATACAAATTTGGAGCTCTCACTCTTATCTGTCTGACTCAAATATTTATTGTAATAAATATTAAGTAGTTGAACGCTTTTAATTCGATAGGATAGCCTAGAGTAGTTGGACAGAAAGGCTCGAAGAGCCCCTCTTGTATAAAAGCTTTCTATTGTTGCCCAGAAGAGGTTGTTGATAGTTGATAGTTGAAGAGGTTGTTGAATCCATTGTATAGGTGGCCACTAAAAAAAAAAATTGTTATTGTTGGCTCTCTAATTGTTGATGAGTTGTTGAATCTATTGTATATGTTGTAGAGTGTTGAAGAACAGTGTATGAACCCATGTATATGACTGTTGAATGAATATAACAGAGGAGCATTGTGCCAAATGTATGGTTTTGTTGTGTCTATCTAGATGAATGAATGGTAGACTATCTATTTATTCGAAATTCTCTATTACTTATTGTTCTTGTGGTTTATGAATGCATTTACATGGTTGAATGTATGAATCATTGTGAAGCTTGAATAAGTTTCAATTGTTTCTCTTCTATGAGTGAGTGCAAGGTGTGTATAGTGCATGCAAGATGTGTGTGACCAAGTCTGTTTCGACTCGAAGCTCAGAAGAGGTAGCGTGAAACTTATGTATACAAAGAATGCATAGGCGTCCGCAAGGAGTGTGTGACCGGGTCTGTTTTGACTCAGAAGTTCAGCTGAGATAGTTGAATTTGGCATGTAGGAGGAATTACGCTCAGATTCATATTGTTCAAGAGGAACAATCGAGTGTAAAAGAATCGTTGCAAGGAGCGCGAAGTTATCCTTTAGTGGTCAGGATTGAAGAAAGTTTGTCCGCAAGGAGTGTGTGACAAAGTCTCAGACTCGTAAGATCAAAAGGATTAGCGTGACTTTAGTCACAGAGAAGTGGTTGGAGAATAGTCGCAAACTGTGAAAATCATCCACAAATAAATTGAGTTTTGGAGGATAACCATTCGCAAGGCATGCATAGGATGAAAATTAGACTAAGTGTCGAAGATAGCATTCAGAGGAACAACGAAGTCGAGGAAAGACAAGCTCAGGAGGGAGAGCGGTGAGAAATATTCAAAGGGAAGAACCATTTAAGGTTTCCCAAAATTCTACGAACCAAATTCGTTTCAGAGGGAGGCAAGATTGTTCCAGATCGTCAAATCTGGGAGAATTACGTGAAGGTTGATCATAAAGAGTTTCGGCACTTTGTGGTTTGGGAAGTTTGGAGGTGTTGTAAGAGTAGAGTCATGAACTCGCGAGGTCACGAAGTAATCTTAATCATCGGCTGTGAAGAGGATACGTGGCAGCGGATTAGGAGATCCAGAAGTCAAGAGTCTGAAGGTTTGTTTGTGAGGTGAACGAGAGTTTCACAAAGTCACGAAACCCAAAACATTGTTGGGCCATAAAAATCCAAGGAGACACGCGACAAAGATATGGAATTTCGAAGGAGAGCACTTCAGAAAGAACTGAAGTCAAAGATAATGATATCTCTGAAGCCCAAAATTGTGAAGGAGTTGTTCCATGGTCATATCTTGTGGTCACTTAGGAAGAAGATACTAGCACGGGGCTAGTACTCATGAAGTTGGTGTTACCCAGAGCACGGAGACCAGAGTCATGGATAGTTGACCCTGCAGGTAACAATAAAAGGGACCTATGCATTGAGAATTAGGGATCTATTGAAGGCCCGAAGATCTAATTCAACTTAGGAATTCGAAGATCCAAGACCGGGAGGTCACAGATCCCCAGGAGGGAAGGGCGGGTCTACGTCAAGTGGTATCAAAGCAAGCACAAAATTGATTTGCGTAGAAAGAGGAGATGGATAAGTAGACTGATATCATCGAGTGGTATCAGTACATCAGTACAATGTCACCTAGAGGACATGCAGAGCCGCCCGTAGAAAATAGATCTATGGAGAGGGATATGAGAGAACTCAGAGCAAGGTTGGATGCCATGGAAATAGTTACAAAGAAGAGCACCTGATGCTGGAGACGTCAGCAGTGCAGAGAATGAATAAGTGGAAGTTGAATAATTTGTAGCCGAGGATTGTGTGGAAGAACGCTTACTAAAAGCATTTTTCAAGTTGGGAGCTAGAGCGAAGATTGACATACCAATGTATGAAGGTAATTTAGACACTGAATAATTGCTTGATTGGATACAAGTAATGGACAAGTATTTTGACTATGAAGATGTCAATGAGGAGAAGAAGGTGAAACTTTTTGTCACCAGGTTGAAAGGACATGCAGCATTGTGGTGGGATGAACTGCAAGCTGATGGGAGAAGTAAGGGAAAACAAAAGATTAAGAGTTGGGATAGAATGGTATCCAAGCTAAAGGATAAATTAATAGCCAAAGATTACCAGATAAACCTGTTCAAGAGATTGCAGAACCTGAAATAGAAGGGAATGATTGTGAAGGAATACACAGAGGATTTATACAGACTGAACATCAGGGATGGACAGAGAGAGAGAGAGAAGGAAAAAGTTGTCAGGTACATCAATGGCCTGAGATATGAACTCCAAGACGATATTCACATGATGAGAGTTAGAATCGTGGAAGATGCTTATCAGATTGCACTCAAAGCAGAGGAGAAATTGGCTAGAAAAGAAATTCAGAGAGGCAGGGGATGAAGTCCAAACAGAGGCAAAGGAATCTCCCATGACAAGGCCCAGAAGTCTAAGGGTGAGACAGAAAAACACGTAATCACTCTGAAAGAGGAGGAAGTTCCCGAGGGAGACAGTCCGATGGTAGGAATTATTTTCCTCGAGAAAGAGGAGGAGAAGTAAGATGTTATGCCTGTGAAAAAATAGGGCACATGTCTTGGGAATTCCCTGAGAGAAAGAAAGAAGAAAGCGAAGCTCACATTTCGGAAGCGCAGAAGCGAAATATAGAGGCAGAAGGTGCAGAATATGGGAAATCCTTGATGATGAAAAAGGTTCTTTTGAAGCAAGAGCCAGAGATTGAAAAGCCAATGTAGAGGACAAGTTTGTTCAGAATAGCTTGCAAGACTAAGGATAGAGTTTGCAAGGTAATAATTGACAATGGGAGCACTGACAACTTAGTATCCACAGAGATGGTGGAGAAATTGGAGTTGGAGACGACTGCACATCCGACGTCCTAGAAGGTCTCATGGTTGCAGAAGGGTTGTTAGGTAACAATAACTAAATAATGCCTTGTTGAATTTAAAATAGGTGGATATAGAGATGAGGTTCTTTGTGATGTGATTCCCATGGACGTATCTCATGTTTTGTTGGGAAGGCCATGGAAATATGATAGGAATGTCATCCATGATGGGGAAAAAAATATTTAAACCTTGGAGAAGAATGGTAGGACACACATGTTGTTGCCAATTGAAGAGAAGAAAGTGAAGGATGAAGCTAGCACGAGCATACTTCTCATGAGTGGGAAGGAGATCTTGAGTGAAGTGAAGAAGGAATAAAAGATGCAGGTTGTTGTAGTGAGGAAGCCGAGAGTTATCCTTACAAGTACTTATGTGGAAGATTTCCCTGAGGAAATCCAGGAACTGTTAGAGAATTACGTTGAAATAGTAGTGGATGAGTTTCCAAGCTCATTTCCACCTATCAGAAGTATTATCCATCACATTGATTTGATACCAGGAGAAAGCATGCCAAATAGAGAAGTGTACAGATTGGCACCTCAAGAGAATGAGGAGGTGAAAAGACAGGTTCAGGATCTGTTAGACAAAGGCTTGGTTAGAGAAATCTTGAGTCCATGTGCAGTGCCAACTGTATTGAGTTGGAAGAATGATGGAGGGTGGAGAATGTGTACATACTCAAGGGCCATAAACAACATCACCATCAGGTACAGATTTCCATTGCCAAGGATGGATGACTTGATCGATTGTTTAAGTGGAGCGAACTATTTTTCAAAGATAGCTTTGAAAAGTGGATATCACCAGATAAGGATTAGAGAAGGTGATGAGTGGAAAAACACATTCAAGACAAATGAGGGATTGAATGAATGGCTTGTTATGTCGTTTGGCTTAACAAATGCCCCGAGTACTTTTATGAGACTGATGAATGAAGTGTTAAAAGATTTCATTGGCAATTTTGTGATTGTATATCTGGATGATATACTGGTCTTTATCAAGACTAAAGAAGAGAATTTGAGACATTTAACATTGGTGATGAGAAGGTTGCAGCAAGAGAAGTTGTTGATTAATTTGAAAAATTCCTCTTTCGTGAAGATAGAACTTATATATTTGGGTTTTGTGATTTCTTCAAATGAATTGAAGATGGATCCCGAAAAGGTGAAATCAATCAGAGAATAGTCGTCACCAAGGAATATCTTCGAGGTGAGAAGCTTCCATGGATTAGCAAGTTTATATCGGAAGTTCATCAGAATTTTTAGTGGGATTAGTTTTCAAATGATGGATACAATGAATAAAAGACACAATTCTTTCAAATGGACAAAAGAGGCTGAGAAGAACTTCAATATATTGAAGGATAATATAACAGAACAACTGATTCTGGATTTACCGGATTTCGGGAAGACATTTCGAGTGAGATGTGACATGAGTGGAGTTGCAATTGGAGTGGTCTTGAGCCAGGATAATAGACATGTTGCATATTTCAGTGAGAAGTTGAATGATAGTAAGAAGAAGTACTCCACATACGATAAGGATTTTTATACCATAATTCAATCTTTGAATAAATGGAGGCACTATATTGTACCAAAGGAGTTTGTTTTCTATAGCGATAATCAAGATTTGCAATTCATAACCAGACAGGAGAAATTAAACCAGAGACATGCTAAGTGGATAGAATTTATGCAGAATTTCACTTTTGTTATTAAACATATTTTTGGTAATGATAACAAGGTTGTTGATGCATTGAGCACGAGAAGTTTGATTCTGCAGGAATTTCAAGTGAAAATCTTGGGGTTTGAACACCTTAAGGAAATGTATCATGATGATCCATATTTCAGAGGAGCATATGAAGCATGCGCAAATCATGTGCTCAGAGATAGAATTCAATGGGATGAATATTTGATTCAAGATGGATTGTTGTTCAAAGGTTTCCAGCTGTGCATACCAAAATGCTCGATGCGGGAAAACCTGTTGAAGGAGAAACATAACGGAGGTCTAGACGGACATTTCAGCCATGACAAAATGTTTGCACCATCGAACGATTCGTATTATTGGCCAGGTATGAGGGCAGAAGTAAATAGGTTTGTGAACAGATGTAAGATTTGTCAGTATGCAAAGGGGAAGAGACAGAACATTGGGTTGTATCAACCATTTCCTATTCCAAAGAAGCCTTGGGATGCAATAAACATGGATTTAGTGTTGGGATTGCCAATGAAACAAAGAGGAAGTGATTCCATATTTGTGGTAGTTGAAAGATTTTCAAAGATGGTACACTTTATCCAATGCAAGAAGACCAGTGATGTAATGCATGTTGCAAATTTGTTTTTCAAAGAGATTATGAGACTCCATGAATTTCCCAGGAGTATTGTTTCAAACAGGGACACCAAATTTGTTGGTCATTTCTAGAGAACGTTGTGGAAGAAGCTGGGAACAGAACTATCTTTTAGTTCTGCATATCACCTGCAAACAGATGGACAAACTAAGGTAGTAAACCAGATTTTTGGAGATTTTCTGAGGAGTTTGGTCACTAAACATCATAGCCAGTGGGATCAGATTCTAGCACAAGCAAAGTTTGCATACAATGACTCAGTAAATAGAAGCACTGGGAAGATTCCATTTCAAATAGTGTATGGAATGAATCCAAGGGGAGTGTCAGAGTTAAGAGACCTGGAGAAGAACGAATTTAGAAGTGCTGGAGTTGAAGACTTCGCTACAGAAATGTAGAAGCTCCATGATCAGATTAAGAGATAGTTGTAGGATAGAAGCAATAAGTATAATCACAGAGTTGATAAACATAGGAGACAACTTGAATTTGAATTTGGAGATCAAGTTCTAGCACATTTAAGGAAGGAGAGTTTTTCGAGGGGAACATACAACAAGCTAAAACTAAAGAAGATAGGACCATGTAAAATCCTGAGAAGATTTGGTGAGAATTCTTATGAAATAGAACTTCCAGAGGATGTGGGTATATCTCCCATATTCAACAGTGCAGACATGTATCCTTATAGGGCATATGGAGCCAGAGAATCATATGGAGCCAGAGAATCATATGAAAATCATATGCATGTAGCAGAGAAGCCGCAGATGGAGAAGATTGTGGATCGACGGATTGGCAAGAAGACCCGAAAGAAAACGTATTTTGAGTATTTAGTAAAGTGGAAAGGACACCCAATAGAAGATGTCAGTTGGGTCGGTGAAGTGGACATCCAGAAGCATGGAAGGTTGGTGCAGGAGTCCATGAATTTTTCAACCAAAGGAGTATGATTCAGGAGCATCGCCAGCAAAGTGCATGTGGAGGACAATTGGGTGCACTATCGCGCATTTTGAAGTATTTTGAATTCCAAAGTTGGCATATTAATGTAATATCTCAAAAATATTTTGATTTATGAACATTTTTAATGTTTGGAGGTTGAGTCATCGCATAAGATCGATGAGGGAACATATTTTTCTTTAATGTTAAATATTGCAGTACAGATCTAGAGCTATCGCTCTTATCTGTCTGACTCAAATATTTATTGTAATAAATATTAAGTAGTTGAATGTTTTTAATTCAATAGGATAGCCTAGAGTAGTTCAAGGGAAAGGCTCGAAGATCCCCTCTTGTATAAAAGCTTTGTATTGTTGCCCAGAAGAGGATGATGATAGCTGATAGTTGAAGAGTCTATTGGATCCATTGTATAGGTGGCCACTAAAAAAAAAAATGGTTGTTGTTGGCTGTTTAATTGTTGATGAGTTGTTGAATCTATTGTATATGTTGTAGAGTGTTGAAGAACAGTGTATGAACCCATGTATATGACTGTTGAATGAATATAACAGAGGAGCGTTGTCCCAAATGTATGGTGTTGTTGTGTCTATCTAGATCAATGAATGGTAGATTGTCTGTTTATTCGAAATTCTCTATTACTTTTTGTTCTTGTGGTTTATGAATGCATTTACATAGTTGAATGTATGAATCGCTGTGAAGATTGAATAAGTTTCAATTGTTTCTCTTCTATGAGAAAGTGCAAGGTGTGCATAGCTTTCGCAAGGTGTGTGTGACTGAGTCTGTTTCGACTTGAAGCTCAGAAGAGGTAGCGTGAAACTTATGTATGCAAAGAATGCATAGGCATCCGCAAGGAGTGTGTGACCGAGTCTATTTTGACTCAAAATTTTAGTTGAGATGGTTGAAGTTGGCGTGTAGGAGGAATTACGCTGAGAGTCATATTGTTCAGGAGGAACAATCAAGTGTAAAAGAACTGTTGCAAGGAGTGAAAGGTTATATTTCAATGGTCAATATTGAAGGAAGTTTGTTCGCAAGGAGTGCATGAAAAAGTCTCAGACACGTAAGCTCAAGAGGAGTAGAGTGACTTTAGTCACAGAGAAGTGGTTGGAGAACAGTCACAAAGTGTGCACAATCATCCACAAAGAAATTGAGTTGTGGAGGAGAACCTGTTGCAAGGTGTGCACAGGCTGAAAATTARACTAAGTGTCAAAGATAGCGTTCRGGGGAACAAAKAAGTYRAGGACAAKCTCAGGAGGGAGAGYGATGAGAAATATTCAAAGGGAATAACCCTTTAAGGTTTCCCAAAATTCTACGAACCAGATCCATTTCGGAGGGAGGCGAGATTGTTCCTAACCTTCAGATCTGGGAGAATTATGGGGAGGTTGACCATAAAGAATTTTGGCACTTCATGGTTCAGGAATTTTGGAGGTGTTGTAAGAGCAGAGTCGTGAACTCCCGAGGTCACTAAGTAATCTTAATTGTCAATTGTGAAGAGGATACATGGAAGTGGATTAGGAGATCTTGAATTCGGGAGTCTAGAGGTTTGTGTGTGAGGTGAACGAGAGTTTCGCGAAGTCACAAAACATGAAACATTGTTGGGTCGTCAAAATCCAAGGAGACATGCGGTAGAGATCCGGAATTTCGGAGGAGAGCACTTCGGAAATAATTGAAGTCAGAGATCGTGATATCTCTGAAGCCTGAAATCGCGAAGGAGTTGGTCCATGGTCATAGCTCGTGGTCACTTAGGAGGAATAGACTAGTGCATGGCTAGTACTCACGAAGTTGGTGTTACCCAGAGCGTGGAGAGCGGAGTCACGGATAGTTGACCCTGTGGGTAACAGTAAAAGGGACCTGTGCGTTGAGTATTTGGGGTCTATTGAAAGCTCGAAGAGCCAATTCGGCTCAGGAATTTGAAGATCCAAGACCGGGAGGTCACAGATCCTCGGGAGGGAAGGGGGGAGTCTGCTTTAGATTTTCACTCCTTAACACCCCAAATCCTTCGATTCACGAACTTCTGAAGGAACTCACGGCTAACCATCGTGCAACTTCTCCCAAATCTAACGGTCTTGAATGATCTCGCTTCCTCCTGGATGGATCTTGCTCATTGATATTGAAAAACCTTCAAGGACTCCTCCCAAACAAAGAATTCTCACCCGCTATCTCTTTTGAGCTTGTTCTTCTTCGAGACCTCTGACTCCTCAGAGTGCCTTTTCTACACTTGGTCGAAATTTGACTTATGTGCACACCTTGCAACAAGTCTCCTTCTCAAATCAACTTCTTTGTGAGCAACTATGCATGCCTTGCAACAATTCGTTACTCAACCCAATATCTCCTCTTGAACAAAAGAACTTAAGTATGTTTCCATCTACACACACCTTGCGAGGTCTTCTATACTTCTTCTCAAACAAAGATTAAAGCTACTCCTCGTGAGTTTCTAATTCAAAAGACTCTGTCAACACACTCCTTGCAGACAACATGCACTACTTGCAAATAAAACCTTAAGTTATCTCTTCTGAGCTTCTGAGTCGAAACAGACTTTGTCAACGCACTCCTTCAATAAGCTTGTGAAGAGAAATAATTGAAACTTATCTAATGTATTAGATATTCATACATTCAACCTCATAAATGAATTCATGAACACAAGAATGAGTAAATAACAGAGAATTGGAATTAAATAGAAATCCTACCATTCATTCATTCAAATAGACACAGCCATAGCAACACCAGTCATTTAGAATGATGCTTCTCTATTATATTCATTCAACTGAAAATATTCATGGTTTCATACACTTTGATAAGCTTCAACAACTTCTACAACATATACAACTATAACAACTACAATAATAACTTCAACAGCCTCTTCTGGGCAACAATACAAAGCTTTATATAAGAGGGACTCTTCGAGCCTTTCCCTCCAACTACTCTAGAGCTAACCTATCGAATCAAAAGCTATCAACTACTAAGGCTTTATTACAATAAATATTCTAGACAGATAGATAAGAGTGAAAGCTCCATATCTATACTGCAATATACAGCATTAAAGGAAAATACATTCCCCATTGATCTCATGTGATGTCTCAACCTCCAAACTTTTAAGATCGTCTTTAATTATAATCTTTTTCAAATATTAAATCGATATGCCAACTTTGAAATTCAAAAATTCTTCAAAATGTGCGCTAGGGCACTGAGTTGTCCTCCATGTGTGCTTTGATGACGATGCTCCTGCATCATACTCCTCTAGAAAAAAAATCATGGACTCATGTCCATGATCTCTTGCACTGACCTTCCATGCTTCTGAATATCTGCTTCATTTACCCAACTGGCATCCTCCTTTGAGTGTCCTTTCCACTTCACCAAATACTCAAAATATGTTTTTCTCCTAGTCTTCTTACCAATTCTCTGATCTATGATCTTCTCCATCTGTGTATTTTCTTCTACAAGCATCTTCTCTTTCTATTGAATCTCTTTTTGATCTTCTAATCCTTTAGCGTCATCTTTCCTATAAGGATATAGATCTGAAATGTTGAATATGGGCAATATACCCACATCCTCTAGCAGCTCTATCTCATAAGAATTTTCATGAAATTTCATTAGGATCTTGCATGGTCCTATCTTCTTCATCTTGAGTTTGTTGTATGTTCCCCTTGGGAACCTTTCCTTCCAAAGATGTGTCAGAACTTGATCTCCCACCTCAAATTGGAGTTCTCTCCTAGGTTGATCAACTCTGCACTTGTATTCTTTACTGCTACTCTGCAACTGTTCCTTGATTTGATTATGAAGCTTTTGCATTTCTGCAGCAAAGTCTTATGCTCCAGCGCTTTTGAATTCATTCTGGTCTAGATCTCTCAATTCTGATACTCCTTTGGGATTCATTCCATACACTATATGGAACAGAATCTTTCCTATACTTCTGTTTACTAAGTCATTGTATGCAAACTCCACTTGTGCTAGAATTTGATACCATTGGATATGATGTCCAGTGACCAAACTTCTTAGCAAATCTCCTAAACTTCTATTTACCACCTCAGTTTTTCCATCCATTTGAGGGTGATATGAAGAACTAAAAGATAGCTTTGTTCCTAGTTTCTTCCACAACGTCCTCTAGAAATGACCAACAAATTTTGTGTCTCTGTCTGAGACAATACTCTTAGGCAACCCATGAAGTCTCACAACTTCTTTGAAAAACAAATTTTCAATGTGTGTTGCATCATTAGTTTTATGGCATGGGATAAAGTGTGCCATATTTGAAAATCTATCAATGACCACAAATATGGAATCACTTCCTCTTTGTGTTCTCGGCAATCCCAACACAAAATCCATGCTTATTGCATCCCAATGCCTCTCCAGAATAGGCAATGGTTGATACAATCTAGTGTTTTGTTTCTTTCCCTTTGCATACTGATAGATCTTACATTTGTTCACAAAATTATTCACGTATGCTCTCATACCTGGTCAATAGTATGAACTTCTCAACTGTGAAAATGTTTTTTCATGATCGAAGTGTCCAGCTAGACCTCCACTATGTTTTTCTTTCAACATGTTATCCCTCATTGAGAACTTCGGTATGCACAACTAGCAACCTTTAAAAAACAATCCATCTTGAATCAGATACTCTATCCACTGGATTATGTCTCTGAGCACAGGATTTGCACATGCTTCATATGCCTCTTTAAAATCAGGATCATCACAATACATTTCCTTAAGGTATTCAAAACCTAAGGTTTTCACTTGAAATTCCTGCAAAATCAGACATCTCCTGCTCAATGCATTAACAACTTTGTTAACATTACCAGAAATATGTTTAATGACAAAAGTGAAATTTTGCATAAACTCTATCGACTTAGCATGTCTTCGATTTAACTTCTCCTGTTTGGTTATGAATTTTAAAGCATGATTATCGCTATACAAAACAAATTCTTTTGGAGCAAGGTAGTGCCTCCATTTCTTCAAGGCTTGAATTATTGCATAAAATTCCTTATCATATGTGGAGTACTTCTTCTTAGTGTCATTCAACTTCTCACTAAAATCTGCAACATGCCTATTATCTTGGCTCAAGACTGCTCCAATTTCAACTCCACAAGCATCATATCTTACTTGAAATATCTTCCCGAAATCTAGCAAGACCAGAATCAGTTGTTCTGTTATCTTATTCTTTAATATCTTGAAGCGTCTCTCAGCTTCGTATGTCCACTTAAAAGACTTGTGCCTCTTCTTCACTGTATCTAATATTGGCTCACAAATTCCACTAAAATTTCTAATGAACTTCCTATAGAAACTTGCTAATCCATGGAAGCTTCCCACCTTGAATATGCTCCTTGGTGATGGACATTCTTTGATTGCTTTCACCTTCTTTGAGTCCGTCTTCAAATCATTTGAAGAGATCACAAAACCCAAATAAATGAGTTATGTTTTCATAAAAGAGGACTTCTTCAGATTTATCAACAACTTCTCTTTCTGCAATCTTCTCATTACTAATGTTAAGTGTCTCAAATGCTCTTCTTCAGTTTTACTGAAGAATAGTATATCATCCAGATATACAATCACAAACTTACCAATGAAATCTTTCAATACCTCATTCATCAATCTCATAAAAGTACTTGGGACATTTGTTAATCCAAATGGAATAACAAACCATTCATACAACCCTTTGTTTTTCTTGAAGGTTGTTTTCCACTCATCACCTTCCCTCATTCTTATCTGGTGATATCCACGCTTCAATTCTATCTTTGAAAAATAATTTGCTTCGTTCAATCAATCCATTAAGTCATCCATCCTTGGAAAATGAAATCCATACCTAATGGTGATCTTGTTTATGGATCTTGAGTCTGTACACATTCTCCATCCTCCATATTTTTTTGGACTTAACACAGTTAGTATTGTGCATGGACTCAAGCTTTCTCTGACCAAACCCTTGTCTAGTAAATCTTGGACTTGTCTCTTTACATCCTCATTCTCTTGAGGTGTCAATTTGTATGATTCTTTGTTCGGAAAACTTGCTCCTACTATTAGATCAGTGTGATGGTTGATACTCTTGATAGGTGGAAATGAGCTTGGAAACTCATCCACTACTCTATCATCAAAATTCTTCAACAACTCCTGAACTTCCTCATTAGCCATAGAAGTAATTGTAATGACAACTCTGGTTTTCCTCACCACAGCAAACTGCATCTCATGTTCCTTCTTTAATTCACTCAGGAGTTCCTTCCCACCCATGAGAAGTATACTTGTGTTGGCTTCTTCCTTCACTTTCTTTTCCTCAATTGGCAGCAACATATGTGTCCTACCATTTTTTTTCCAAGGTATACGTATTTTTCCTCCCATCATGAATGGAATTCTTGTCATACTGCCATGGTCTCCCCAGAAAAACATGACATACATCCATGGTAATTACATCACACAAAATCTCGTCTGTATATCCTCTTATCTTAAATTCAACCAGACATTGTTTAGTTATCATTACCTAGTGTCCTTTCTTCAACCATGAGACTTTATATGGACTTGGGTGTGCAGTTGTCTCCGGCTCCAATTTCTCCACCATTTCTGTGGATACTAAGTTATCAATACTCCCATTGTAAATTATCACCTTGCATACTCTATCCTTAGTCTTGCAAG
>JASDQU010504277.1:99386-111252 GCA_032191745.1 Picea mariana | reverse complement strand
TTTCATCTATAGTAACATCTTTTATGATTCTTTCTGGGGTTCTGCTATTTCTGGATTTTCCTTAGGATTTTCTTCATTCAGTTTCATTCCTTCAAGCTTAGCAATCATTATAGGGAAATACAACACTTCATGGTCCAAAGATTTGCAACATAGGCAACTAGATCTTCCAACAGGGCATTCCTTAGCAATATGTCTTGGTCTTCTGCAACTGTAACACAGGGTTAACCCTCTTCTATTTAAATGTTCCCCAACTTCTTTTGTACTACGCACCAAGATCATGGTAGCTAGCCTGCAAAAAAAATGTTCTAGGATCCTGCATCCATTTGTTAGTCCAAACATTCTTTCTATGCATAGGTATAACATATCTATCACTATTCTTATCAGATCTATTCATATCAAACCTTTGATCATCTATTAATTCCCTAGTTTTTAAGCTAGGTCAAAATCTATCAAACATACCTAGATCCATGATCTAGAAACAAAAAAATTTCACTTATATTACTTCTACAGAGCACAAAGCTTCCAGATCTATTTTTTTTTAACTATTCTTACCTTTATCAGAGCACAGATCTTACAGATATTACCTATTTTCTTCATAAATTTCTACTCTTACCTTTCCTAGAGCACAAAGCATTCAGATATCGCTTCTTTTATTCAGATCTGACCTTCCTTTCTTGGCACAAAGCTTCACGGGTTGCGTAAAACGTTGCACACTAGGGAAATAGATCTAACCATAGATCTTCCATAGTTTCCAATTGAATCTTCACAGAAAACTTCTTCTCCCTTAGTTCTGAGCAATCACAGTTTCAAGTCCCAACAATAGAACCATTTGTTGGCACAGGGGCAGACCGAGGGTTCAACGTTACAACAATGCACCAACAAAACCCTAACTACCGGCCCTTTTAGCAACACCTGTGAAGAAGATGAAGTCTCACCCGAGGTAGAAGCAGGGGGGGTTGCAAGACTCAGGTGTCTGCAACCTTAGCTAGGACAAAGATCTGTGATTATATCACTTATGGAGCACTTAGCATCGATCATTCATCACTATTTGACACGTATTGTACTTCACAGATAACACAAAGCATCACAACATTCACTTAGATATAAGGTATTTCATCACTTAGCAATAGTAAAATAGATCAGATCTAGTAGATCAGCACTAATCATCTTCATATATGTCCGATCTAACATTCACACACATCTAATAAGCACCAAGCATAAAAAAATCTATCTAAATATATCAAAGCACGTAGCAAAATCAGGGATAAACATATCAAGTCGAAGCACAAAGCATAACACACAGATTTACATGGTTTACCCCCACCCTACAAGTCTGTGTGTTATTCTTTACATATCTAAATCAGTGTAGTATATTTTACCTCCAAGTCTACAAGTATATAAATCATCCACAATACTTGGGTAAAACAAGTGGCAACTACAATGTATTCAACTTCTGTAGTTGATAAGGAAATGGAACCTTTCTTCTTTCTCAACCATGCTACAAGGGAATCTCCTAAGAAGAAATAACCTACACTCGTGCTTTTCCTTTCATCCACGCAGTTAGCCCAATCAACATATGAATAGACTGATAGCTAAAAATTATGATTCCTAGGATACCATAAGCCATAGTTCATTGTTCCTTTCAAGTATTTGAATATTCTTTTGAAAGCTAACAAATGATTATGTTTAGGTGCATCTTGATACCTTCCTACCATTCCAACATCATGCATTATGTTTGGATGATATGTTGTGATGTACAATAGGCTACCTATCATAGACCTATATGAACTCTGATCAACATCAGGTGAGTCATCATCCTTTCTTAACATGCATCCAGTGACCATAGGTGTAGAATCTTCCATTTGAAACCTCTTCAACATTTCTCTTAGATATTTCTCCTTTGAAATAAATATTCCTTCATACCTCTGAGTTATTTGTAAACCAAGAAAAAATGACAGTTCCCCTATCATAGACATTTCAAATCCAGACTGCATGGTAGAAGCAAACCATTGTACCAATGAAGCATTATTGCTTCTGAAGATGATGTCATCTACATAGAACAACACAATGAGAAAATCATTATCCTCTGTTTTGATATATAGAATGATGTCAGCTATTCCTCTCTTGAACCCTTTGTCTTGAAGATACTTATCCATTCTGTAGTACCAAGCACGAGGATCTTGTTTCAACCCATATAAATCTTTCTTCAGCTTGCAGATAAAGTCAGGGTTATCTGACAGTTGGAAACATTTTGGTTGTTCCATATAGACTTCTTCTTTTAGATCTTTATTTAGAAAATATGATTTGACATCCATTTGATAGACAATAAACTTCTTATAACAAGCATAGGCAAGAAACACTCTAATAGCTTCTAATCTTGCTACGGGTGAAAATGTTTCATCAAAATCTAGTCCTTCTATCTGAGCATACCCTTTGCATACCAATCTAGCCTTATTTATTACAATATTTCCTTGCTCATTCATTTTATTCTTAAACACCCATTTGGAGCCAATTATATTCTTAACTGTAGGTCTAGCAACAAGCTCCCAAGTATTGTTCTTCTCAATCTGATCCAGTTCCTCATTCATTGATTTTAACCAACTTACATCTTTACTGGCTTCATTAAATTTATTGGGTTCCACAATGGATATGAAGGCTATATGTGATTGCTCGTTGTCTTTGATTATCCTTCTCATGCTTTGTACACCTTTATATTCCTCATCAATTATCTGACTTGTAGGATGATTCTCTTGAGTAATTTTGGAGGAAGGATTTGATGTTTTCTGTTGATTTGAGTCTTCCTGAGTATTTGTATCTTCACCTGAATCAGAGTCTTCTTTTTCTGATTCTTGGACCTATTCATCTTCAACTTCAACTATATCCTTTGTTTTTTATTCAATATTTCTCACCTCTCTTACTGGGACTCCTTCCCTTTTGTTGGGTTTTCCTACCCTTTGACAGACACTGCATCTTTGACAGTACTCCTTCGAGTCTCTGTGAATCCTTGGCCACCATAGTATTGCGTGCAATACCTTCTGCATGGTAGGTTTACCTGCATAATTCCCTCCTTCTAATCCCTTGTGGGATTCTTCTAAAACTCTTGGTCTTCCATGCTCTAACATGTATCTTCACAAGATGTTATTTGTGCCCATTTTATATAAATGTCCTGCAATCAGTTTATAGTTGGCAGCGTGGACTACTAGGTTTTTCTTCTACACGGTGCTATATTCTTGTGGCGCAGTACCTGTACTCAAGTACTGAATGATATTTGTGAAGTATTCATCAACAATCTGTACTAAGAATAATTTAGCATCTGGAAAGTTGTCTTCTAAATTTGTAGGTTCTTCTCCATTCGTGACCCTTGATAGGTGGTCAGGTCCTGCATTCAATTTTCCAGGTTTTACTATTACTTCAAAGTCAAATTCTAGAAATATCAGTAACCATCGACAAATTCTGTTCCCCAACACTGACCTATTGACTTGGCATTTCAGGGTTGAGTGATCTGTGAACATTTTAAATTGCTTCCCTAATAAGTAATGTCTATATTTTTGTAGTGCATAGACCATGGCTAAACCTTCTCTTTCTGTCGTGTTATAGTTATGTTATGAGTCTGATAAATTTCACCTCACAAATGTTATCGGGTGATCCAAGTCTTCCACTCATGGTTGCACCAAGATAGCTCCAATTTCTATCACTGATGCATCTACATGCACGTGGAATGTATTCTCCGAGTCTAGAAATACTAATATCAGCATGGTAACCATCTTTTCCTTCAAGGTATCCAGACCATGTTGACACTCATCGTTCCACTGAAACTTTGTATCATTTCTTAGCATCTTTTCCATTGGTGCAGTGATTTGTGCATATCCTTTGATAAATTTTCTGTAATAAGTTGTGTGTCCTAACGTCGCTCTTAGCTGATAATCTATGTTTGGTTTTGGCAAATTAACAATGACTGTGATCTTTTTTGGATCTACTAATAACCCTTGTTTGCATACTATATGGTCTAATAATATCCCAAATGGTGTTCCAAATATACATTTCTTTATATTCAGTGATATTTGACACTGTCTTCATATTTCTAACATTATTCGTAAAACTTCCACATGGTTTTTCAATAGACTATAGATTGTCCAATCATCGAGGTATACTTCAAGAAACTGATGGATGAATTCTTGAAATGCTATGATGACCACTCTGGAGAATATTGTGGGTTCATTCTTCAGTCCAAATGGCATGACAATGTACTGATAAGATCCCCATTCTGTCACAAACGTGGTCTTGTATATGTCCTCCTATGCTATATTAATCTGATGGTAGCCTGAGAATCCATCAGTGAATGAATAAGCTTCATGTCCTCCAACATTCTCTAACACTTCATCTGTGAACGGTGTAGGGAATGGGTCATGTAGGCATGCATCATTCAACTTCCTCAAGTCAATGCATATCCTAATCCCTACTTGTTTCTTGTCCTGTACTACCATTGGAATTATCCATTTTGACTCCTCAATCAGTTCGATGATGTCGAGTTCAAGGATCCTATCGATCACATATTTGAATTTCTATTTATATATTGGGCTCAATTTGTATGGTCATTTTCTAACAGGTCTCGTGTCAGGTCTGAGTGGTATCTTCATTTCTCCCAATTCTCCGGCTATATTCTTCATCTATTTAAATGTTGTGGGAAAGAGGTCACTGTATTCGCGCAACAACTATGTGATGCTTTCCAGTGTTTTCTCATCCCAGTAATCTCCAATACTATCCATTTTGGGCTGCTCAATTGTCCCGATGTTAACTTTCTTTACCTTGATCGGTGCACAAATGACTTATGATTCTATGGGTGGTCCTTCCACATCTCTTTTGCCTTATACTTCTTTGATCTGAATATCGCATGGATCATCTTCAGTCGTTGCTTCCTCCTGTACATGGTAACATGAAAACAAGTCCTTGACTGTCTGTTTGTTCCATTGTTGTTCTTCTATGATCAATTCTACTTATGGTTCTTTGATTAATATCACTCCTCTGATCTGTTTAAGGGCTGCATCTATGTTGGGATTCTCATTTTAGAATGAGAAAGTGATTGTGAAATTATGTTGCAATATCATCCAGGTCGTAGTTCCTTTGCGCAAATCCTGATTTGTGTACCAACTCATTGGTATGCCCTCTAGAGTATGTATGAAGTAATGAGGCCATTCCTTTGGGGGTGTCATTTTCCACAATGTTTTGCACTTCTCCAAGTGTTATGATGGTGTCCCTTGTCCTTCATACCTCTGTTGTTTATTGTTGTTTTTTCTGTGTTGAACCTTATGCGCAGTAACCGCTTACAATTATACCAGTCTGTGATTGTCTATTTGTGTATGCCCCACCATATTGTCGGTGTAGCCTTTAATGTTAAATCAAGTTCTAACAGTCTCTGATTCTCTAACACTATGTCTTCATATTTTGTCAAGAATGTTTCCAAATCATTTAGTCCATGGAAACTAGGTGGTTCTCTAATTTTTGTTCCTACCCATCTTACTGCTTGGTCTATTTTGGCACATATTCTCATGGATACTTCATGTAGCCTCTTCTTCCAGCTCTCTAACTTGGTTTCTGAGTCTATTGCACATGAAGTAATTCTCCTCCAACTGAGTAGCCCATCTGTAGTTGGGTTTATGTAATCCTCATTGCATGTAGTTGTTCTGTACAACTGGTTGATTTCCTCTAAGTCTAGGCAAGTAGGTTATACAAACCTCTCCCCTTCTGATGGGTCTAATGGTGCGATGACCCTATATTCTCTAGACTCAAATGCCATTTTCCTAGTCTTCAAATTGATTATGGCCTGACTCTCAAACACCCAATCCAGACCAAGCAACATTGGGTAAGGTGTTGTGTCGTCCACTATTTCAATGACTTCAAAATCTTCTTTAGTGCACACTCCATCTAGGTCGGTTTTCACTCCTTTCAGTCTATCGATTGGTAGGATTATATGTTGGTTTGCTAGTTTCAATTGAACAGGTGAGTATCCTAATGATGGCTCTCCCATGCTTTTCCATGTCTTCTTTGGTCATACATTCACTTCCAATTCTAGATCTAGTATTATGTCTCCCATATTGAAATCCCCAATGTTATCATTCAATCTAAATTCCCTACTTGTTCTTCTTCTTGAGTGTAGGTGATTAAATATTTTTGGTTCTAGCTTTTCTTCCATCTTGCTCCTACATTTTTCTAGTATGTTTTGAAATATTTTCATAGATGATGGATCACTTAGTACATTTACACATGATTACAAAAATCCTTTTATTGTACTTACTTGTCCCATGGTTTACATCCTGTTGGTATGATCTAATGATGGAGGCATATCTTATTCTGGTGCTTCCTTGTTTTGCTGCGTAGTTGAAGTCAATGCCATATCCTCCTTCTGAAATTCTTGTCTAGCTTGTTCGAATATCTCCTTCTCCTTTTGTTCCTCAAACTACGTTTTTGGTTCGATATTCTTCTTCACCCACTGATTTTATTCTGCTTCTTGTTGAACTATGTTGATGTTTCATCCTTCATCCCTTGCTTCGGCTGAGATCCACTAAACATTTTGGTTTTTCTAGTTCCTCTTTTCCTAAATATTTAATAGTAATGTCGGACATTCCTCTGTATCGTGGTTGGATGCGTGATAATACATACAAGTTGCTAGTTAAAGTGGACATTCTCTTGCATAATGTCCTAGTTGTTGACAATTGTGACATGTAAATAGTCATGTACCTCGTCTGAAACCTCCTCTAGCTCGTCCTCCTCCTCTGTAGCCTACTCGACCGCCTCTAGGCACGTTGTATTGTGGCACCTGATTATACTATGCGGTATTGTACTGAGGTTATGTCAGGTTGTACTGCAACTGCGTGTTATTGTATGGTTGTTGTGTAGTATTATACTACTGATGCGCAATGTTGTATGGAGCTGGGACTGGATTGAACTGTGGTACTTCTTGCCCAGTCATCATTTTTTCATATACTATGTATGCATCTGATGTCCTTTCTTGCATCAGCTCCATAGTTCTACAATATTTATCATCGTGGCCCACTGACTTGCAAAAGGTGCAATATGAACTCTTTATGACTGTCTGGTATTTCTGCATCATCGTGCAGTGATAGGGGTCTTGACCTCGTTTCTTGCAAATTTCACACCATATTCCTTCTGGTGGTAATGGATTTGACATCCCTGCTTCCATATACTATGCAAAGTTTGGGCAGTCGTTCTTGTGGTGTTCTTCTGTCATGCATGTGGTACACCAAATGACTTCTCGTTTGTCCTTGTTCTTATTTTGGTTCAGTTGAAATGTTATATTCTTCAAATCCTCCTCCAATTCCTCGATAGCTAGGTATGTCTGCTGATATTGGTTCTCTTACAGTTGCAAGGCTGCCTACAAAACCTTTGCCTGTGTATGAAATTTAAGTTTTTGTAAAGGGTATTTTAAGTGTGGGCATAGTGAGTTGACAAACAAGTGTCAACATTGCATATTGTTCATGAGATATTTTAACTTTCCATTCAGTCGCTTGAATATATAATCAATATCCCATACAAACGCTCCTGGATTTTGTCTTATTTCGATCATCTCGTTCATGTATTGATCCTCTAAACTCGGCTTCTGGAACTCAGATATCAGTAAATTCTTAATGTCAAATAATGTCCTTGTCATCCCCAGGGCACTATTTATGTCTAAACTCATGTACCAACTAGTGCACGGTCTCTTAGCGTAATTGCTAGCTATGCAAGTTTGGTATCTTCATAAGTGATATGTTTTTCTTCCCATATCTTTGCAAAAATGAACAAGTGCTTTTCAGGGTCTTATGTTTCTTCTCCCTGAAATTCTGGTAACCTGATGGTGGGATCATTTCCTGCCATTCTCAATACTGTACTACTACCTTCTCCGCGTGGTGTAGATACTTGACTAGTGCTTCCTGAATTGGATCCTTCAGTTGTTTCTCCTTGTGTAGATGTACTTCCTATTTTCAGACTTCCTTCGAACTTTGGTTGTCTAAATGTTGGTGTTCTCTATTGTGTATTAGTCGAACATGGGTTTATGGGTTCCACATTGACATTAATATGAATAGGATGGCTTCCTTCTCCTCCCTCTCTTCGACCTCTCATATTCCTCTCATATGTTTCATGCAGGATTTCCTCAATATTCTCCACAGCTCGAGATCCTCTACCTCTTCCTCATCACTCTCCAAAACTTCCCTCATGGCTATGACTCTCTTCTTGGTATTTACCTTGTATTGGTAGGGTACTCCACTACACGTCTTTCCCATTGATGCAAAGATCCACTTGATCTAGTCGTCAACCATCATGATTGGTTCCAAGGGTTCCTCCTCCTTCTTTCCTTTATCCTTACCTCCTTCCATATATTCTCTCTCTGTCAGTGCTTCCCCCCTTCCCCCATGCACGCAGGGAATTTTAGTTGTCTGATTCCATTGTCATTACACCTTTGTTATATAGCAGTATCTTAATAGAAGTATGCAATGATCGAATGTACCTTCCTCATGGTCTGCGTATAAATTTGTGCTCCTCTGTGTTGTATGACTTCATTGTGTCGAATGCAAACTCTGTTATGAACCCTGCCACAATATTGTCAAGACAAAAGTCTATTGCGAGGGTGAACTTGTTGTTCACCTATTGTAACTACTCAATTTGTACTGGGGTCCAATATAATTGTTGAATCTGGTTCTCCACATGGTTATTCTTGAACCTTAGTATCCTCTCCTACAATAGATGGTGAAAATCATAGAAAAAGACTTCGTGTAAATCAATAAACATTTATTTCTCAAGATATTTGTGAGGTGTTGTTCTATGGTTTCTATTGTCTTTCTGTGAAAACTCTAGCTCTTTGGTTCTCAACCAGCTTTTGATTTCTACCTTTGTGGGGTTCCACGGTCTCAACATTCCCTCCTAATGGCTCATTGCTCTCTTCTTTTCTTCAATCATTTCTTGCTCATCCTATATCATCTACTCAATCTACCTTTATTCCTACCAATAGCAACGGACCCATTTGTTTGTTTAACTCTTCTCTCTTCTACTCTGAGCTTCTTATTGACCCAGGGTTCATGTCTTACCTATTTCCAACAAAGCCTCTAAAACTATCGACCCTCCTGGTAAACTAGAAGGTAAGAAAACACACAAAATGTGTCACGCAGTCTCACCTGAGATAACTTTATTGGGTAGATATAAGACACAGGTGTTTACAGCCTAGGATTGAGTATGAGATATGAGATTTGTATTCAGAGCCATTTACTAGAACTTGTGATTGCGACCTATTTTTATTCGCAACTATGCATTACCTTCAACAGTTTATTCCCTTACTAGTGCAACCATATTTCATAGCAATATAATAACTCATTCATTCATTAAGCACAACAATTAACTATTGAAAAGAGGATAAAGAGATGCATGCATTCATCACATTACATAGATATTACAATGGTTCACTCCCTCCTAGGCTACGTCCACAAAAATTTGGCTCTTGGCTCTTTTATTAGGATATTTCTGCATCTACAACGCTGCACGCTTACAATTATTCTCAGCTGGGTAAGATCTATATGATGTGAACTAGATTGCACCAGGCTCCTCAGCCTTCGATCTAATCCTCAAGATCTACCTTCTCTCCTCTTCTCTATCTCAACAACTTACAAAATCGTTCATACATATCGCAATACAAAAAGCCAAACCATACATATCTACGATAGAATAATTCTCTGAACAATGCAAAAGACAACCCCCTATGATTGTTGTGGTTGGGAAATACCGCTACAGACTAGCACTAAGGGTTTAGTAATGCATGCATAAAATGACCTTTGAAAGCTTTCTAATTTTTTCTATTATCCCAACATAGACCCCACATTCATATATAAAACACAAGGATAAAAGGATACAATTAATCTACCTTGACTTCCACGTTTGTTGTAGATCCTTCTGCGTTCGGTTGCTCCTTGAATGCAAGTTTCCTCCCAAAGATAACCTACATTCATAGATAGAGAAACAAAGAACTCCAAACATGCATCTCATACATAAATAAGTGGGTTAATAAAATATAATCAAAACTAAACATTAAACACCTCATATGGCGGGATGGGAAAAGTACTTCTTTCTTATTAACCTCACAAATGTAACTTACAATGGTGAGATCAGCCACTGCTCCACAAATCTGGTCCTAGGATCCTCTTCTATTGTGCACCAACTGCTAACACACAAGCTTCTCCTCTTTAGTGAAATCACAAAATGGTTTCATAATCTTGGGGAAAGGGGAATACAAAAAAGGGTAGAGTTTCTTTGCTATTATTTTCTCTCTTTCAAATGGGACCCCTACGTCTCCCTTTATAGGATAAAAGAGGGTAGTTATCTGGTTGAATGACTGGCTATGGGTGGTCAAACAATTTAGGCAATTTACCCGAAAGTCTGTATTCCATCTGCAACTTTCTATTTTTCGTTCTTTTGTCAGTATACATGGGTTGTAATGGGTCAGATAGTGTATATATGCATGCAGTAGTGGTGCAAGGCACATATGCTTTCAAAATGATGGTTTTTTAAAGATTTGTTTAATGGTGGCTTGCAAAAAATGGGAAATGGGATGGCCTGATGCCAAGTATGCATGTCTAGTGCAAATTAGGGTTATAACAGATGCCCCCTAATGTGTGAGGTCAGAAGATCATCTTATGGCCAAAATATATTACCAATCTTTACCAACATATGAAGCGAGTGAGCCCAGGGACCAGAGTTCAAGAGGTGCCATCTGCAAAATAACAATTGTCTCATCAAGGCAGGCATACCCATGCTTGGAATGAAAATAAAATTATTGCTACCAATCAAATACACTGCATATCCATGTCATATAACTATATAAAGTGTAGCCGTGAACAATACACAACAAATCTACATATCAAAATCAAAATATATACATGTATAGTATCCATCTTCAAGAAGCTAATGATGCCTGATGGCTAGTGGTGAGGCCTTCAGAGCTCGAGAAACAAATTCAAAATACTCATAACTTGGGTAGGAGTGTAATATGAGTGTACAACTTCACTACCCAGAGGTCTTTGACAACTCACCAGGAATAGACTAGAGGATCTTGATGATCAGGCTGAGGGCTTCATTGATTTCAAACAAAGACTTGATTGGGATTTTGGGATGGTCGAGCATGAGGTTAAGAGACAAAATATAGAGGGGTCGATTCAAGCTTGGTAAAACCTTCCCTTGGAAAATAGCACAAAAAATTATGAGACTCAGGCATCATGGCATTGACATAAGTTCACGATGCAGGAGGCAACGTAAACTCTCCATATGTTTGGAATAATAAACAAACAGAGGAGGACATAACTCTATGTACTGAGAACAACTTCCTAAGGTCATATTAAATCCCAGAGCTTGATGAACAAATGGAAGGATGTGCTTTGTCCAAGGGAGACTCATTGTGCTTCCAGCAAAAAGAAAATACTTTTCCCTTCCTCTTTTTGGGGTATATTTGATTTTTTTGTCTTTTCCAATAATTTTTGAAATCTTGAAAAAGAATAAAAGAATGATACGCTACAAAGGAGGAACAGATGTCATAGATATACTAGTTCCAAGCGCAAGGAACACATTGATGCTCAGAGCAAGTAGACATATTCAAGAAAAGGACACTCAGAAAAAATCCTCCAGGGGTCAAGGTGTCAAGACACAAAGGCAAAGTGCTACAAGGCTTGCATTATAAGGCATGCTTCAGATGGTTCAGTTGTGAGCAACATGGAGCCGAAATTCGGTCAAAGATGTGAGGATTCATATGTGATTAATAAAACAAAATGATAATGTCATTCGATGTAATTTTAATGAGCCTAGAGAATGTAAGCTCGGCGTTTTTTAATTT